>JAECUM010019164.1:0-27694 GCA_016617855.1 Megalonaias nervosa | reverse complement strand
GTGAATGGCGTAGCTAACCATGTGTTTATGTAGTGCTCTACTTTTATCATTAAAACCATCTTTGATGTTTATATCATAAGTATGTATTATATTCATTTAATCAATGTAAAGAAAAATAGAAACTGAAAAAGAAAACAATCAACTTATCAATATACAAGGTAATTGTGAATAGCCACAAAAGGCATATAACTACATTTTGTAGCGGACACATTCGGGGATGTGAGGAGTTCATTCACTCGGTCAATACACAGCTGCCTGTAGTAAATCTGAACTCCATTCAAAGGGCAAATATATGCATTTGTATGTGATATAAATAAAATATAGGTGTAGTATGTAGGCTGTATCAATGATATACCACTCGTTGTATAAATTTTTCATTAAAAGGAAAATTTATACAACTCGTGGTATATCATTGATACAGCGTACATACTATACATATATTATATATATATATATATATATATATATATATATATATATATATATATATATATATATATATATATATATATATGAAACGATAATGGAGTAGTTTTATATATATGAAACGATAATGGAGTATTCTTTAATCAGTTGTCAGTTGCTTCCCTTGTTTTGCAGTGATAATATAATTCGTAATGGCGTTTTGTTGAAAGTGTCATAAGACTTATTAAGACTTCAAATATTGGCCAAGAAAGCGGCCACAGTAAAAAAAAAAAATATCTGAATTTCCTCTTTCGGAAGAAGATTGTAGAAACACGCACACAGAACCACACACATACAGACATACATACACGTACATATATCAAAATTTCCTCGCTAATGGCCATTTCTTTATAAATTCATACAGGAAAAATCTTTTTTTTGTATACAGATTTGTGAGACATTTCGTCTATGTTTGGTTTTTATTACGTGTTATATTACTGTCATACATGTAATTAATACGGATAATTTCACCTCATTTTCACAGGTTCCTGCTGGTAAGTTCATCGTTTTCTTGTGCAGATATATTCTTACTGAAATTGTTTGAAGTGCAAAAAGCTTGTCCTTCATAAATTGAAATGGATTAAGGATCAGATATATTTTTGAAGTAAACAAAAGTTTGATGTAATGAAAAGTTATTTAATAAATCCTTTTCATAGAATAAACTTTTGTATTTGTAGTTTTCATTCTTAGCAGTTAACATTTCAGTTTGTCGAACTGCTATAGAGTATCACAGTCAATATTTCAGTTTGTGGATATGTCTATAGAGCCTCACAGTTAACATTTCAGTTTGTGGAATCGTCTGTAGAACCTCACGGTTAACATTTCAGTTTGTGGAATTGTCTATAATACCTTAAGTGTCGTTGTACGTAAGTTATATAAGTAACAGTATGTAAATAAATATATCGGAAATAAATAGAAATCCAATAGAAAGATGAATAATAGGGTTGCTATTGTTGTTGTTGCTGCTGTTGTTATTTTAAGAGAAGTCATATAGAATGAAAGATCCCTAACTCAACTTTTTAAAAAACAGTAATAGTATTACATCTACAATTTCCTTTATCCGATGTTTATAGAGTTCTTTTTTACAAGTCTCCCAGTCATATCAACATTTAATACAAATCCGTCAATAATCCCTACGCATGTAATTTGTATCCTTGTATTTATGTGGCAGACAGATATGCCAGTTTAACGCATGTAATTTGTATGTCTGTATTTATGTGTCAAAAAGATATGCCAGTTTAACGCATGTAATTTGTATGTCTGTATTTATGTGTCAGAAAGATGCCAATTTGACGCATGTAATTTGTATCGTTGTATTTATGTGGCAGAAAAACGTGCCAACTTGTCTTTTAAAAAAACAGGGTTCAGAACGAACATAAAATAATGATTCTTCATAATGGAGGAACCTGGCTTTATTTATGAATTTATGATGATACTAATGCATGATGGTGGACTTTTAATGCTATTGTTATTAACATTTGTCAAGCTGATAATTCAAGAACTTAAACACGCGATATTCAGTTTGTAATAGAATATAATCATCCTCTCTATGCATTATGGTTTACCTTTCAAGTTCCCGTATTTTTCCGCATATTTCTGGACGCAGTACCCTATAAAATCCTTGTATTTTTCCATATAATTTTGAGAGCCATTGCCCAATAAAATCCATATGATTTTGAAAATAATATGGCTTGTACCGTATTTATTGATAGAGTAATATTTTTATTTATTTGTTTGTATATTTATTTATTTATTTATTTATTTATTTATTTATTGCAAAGGAAGTTTCTTACGACAAAAATTTTGGCAAATTCTTCCATGGAGAAAAGCTTTGAAGATGTCATCAGGGGTCCAGGAGGACTTAAACATGCGCTTACCTCAGCTGTAGAACTTGAGAGCCTTGGACAAGGAGGATTCGGTCGAGTAGTTAAACTGTTTGATGGACTTGATGGAAAAACATATGCAGTTAAAAAGATCCAGATTAATTTAGACGGTAAGAATGCTAATGACAGGTTTAAAGATATTAAAAAAGAAGTAGCTCATTTGTCTAGTCTTACACATCCCAATATTGTTCGGTATTACAATTCATGGATCGAGGAGTCGGACGATCCTGAAGAACGTGAGAGTGAAGATGAAAGTGAAAATGAAAGTTCTGAAAAAGAAGATTCAAGTACGTACGAATTAGAGTATATAACTGAAGATAAATATAAGTATTCCAAGTTTTGTATCGAAGAATTTGAAGAAGATATATGTCATAGAGATGAAGTTGCACAGGAAGATATTTTGGATGACAGTCTTACCTGTGAAGAAACGTATTTTCAAGACAATGAAGATAAGGATAAACCACCCAAAATTTATGACATATGTATACGAATGGAATACTGTAGCAGCAGTCTCAAAGAATGTATTCAAAAAGAACTATACAGAGATGTTGATGCCTTTTGGAGATTATTAAAACAAATTTTGTCGGGTTTGGAATACATTCATGATCAAGGAATAATTCACAGAGATATCAACCCAAGTAATATTTTCCTGACGGATACGATGTGTATCAAAATCGGAGACTTTGGGCTTGCAACGACCAAGACTAGGAAAAATATTTTAGAGTTCAAACCTTTTTTAGAGAGTGCAACAGATGAAAGTGATGTCTCTAGTGTTCCAACAACTAGCGAGGAATATTCAAGCTTAAGTGGGGGAGTGGGAACTGAATTGTATGCAGCTCCGGAAACCAAGGCGTTGAAACGATGCACATATGATCAGAAATCTGATATGTACAGCCTTGGTTTCACTGTGTTTGAAATGTCCTACAGGTCATTCCAGACTCATATGGAAAAGATTTTCGTGTTCGATGATTTGGCAAAGACTATGTTTCCAATCGATTTCGATGAGTCAAGCAAACCAATGCAAGTTCGCATTATCAGGAGTTTAGTTCAGAAGGATCCTCTAAAACGACCTGCAGCAAAATATATTTTGGATCCAATCAATGATTACCTGCCTCCGAGCCTTGAGGAGGAGCAACAATTTCATACCAAGCATCGAGCAATTTTAAAAGACCTTAAAAGCAATCGTCGCCTCATGCTTTTTCAGGATATATTTAACAAAGGTGAAAATACCGATTCAGAACATGTGCCAGACGAAGAATTAGAGCAATACTGCGGGAATATTATTGATGATAACGTTGTACGAATTAGGGATGCTTTTACCTCTATTTGCCGACAATATGGCGCAAAAGAATTTAACATGCCAATCCTGGTGCCAAGATCATCTGACTTCGAATCATCAGGTGAAGTACAGCTTGTTGACAAAACTGGAACGATCCTAAGCCTGATCCATGATCCTAACATCAGCCTTGCAAGATACCTTGCACAGCAAAATGTGGAGAATGCCAAACTGTACAGTACATGCCCAGTTTACAAAAGTAAAGGAGGCAAGAAACTACAAGAACACAGGATATACACCTTCTATCACATGACATCAACTGAAATTAGCTTTAAATTAGCAAAACTTCTAGCAATGCTGCACCGATTTATGTGCAACGTTGTGTCATTTAAAGATTTGGAGTGGCACTTCATTTTTGGGAATTCAGCTCTAACGGAGTCTTTTCTTGCAAAGTTTGGAATCAAAGGTTTAAAATACAGGAAACTGATGCGGTCAGCAGTTGAGCAAAGGTGCCGACTAAACACAAATATGCTTTTCTCTGAAGGTGTTAAGAAACAAAGGGCGCAGGATGTTCACAGATATGTCCGTCCTCGAGAGATAGATTTTTTTTTGAAGGATCTTGGGGAAAAGTTTTGCTCTTCAGCGAAGCTTAAGCCAAATGTAAAAGAACTCTTTCGAACAGCTTTTGCTGAACAGAAGCAGGTACTCGATCTTGCTGCTCAGATGGGTGTAGATGCTAAGGTGTATTTTGCGATTGATCTTATGCGATTTATGAAGTATACCTCGGGTTTCATGTTTGTTCTGCGTGTACAACCGAAATCAACGCAAAAGATGTTCCAATATGTTGCGCACGGTGGCATGTGCGATAATTTGTTGCTCCGGTTTAATGCTCTGCCATCGAGCATAAGCGAGAAAACACAAATGATCCATTCTCTCCTCGGCTTTAATATTTTGAGCGACCCACTGGTAGAGATGACCAAACCTGAAAGTCAGCGAGAAAAAAGACCAAGGGTACAGTGGTCTTCACCATTTATGAGTAACACAAGTTGGTAATGGAGCTTTAAAAAGATCATTGGAAAGACGACATACTAGAAGACGTATACCTTTTGGCCAGTTCTCATGACAACACTGAAAGTACACATACAAAAGCAAATAAAATTGGCATCAGATTTTCACAGCTTTGTGAAATTCTGCAGTTAATTTCGCATATATTTATAAAATGAGGACTACACTATTCAACATACTGTTTAGGTTTACAAAACAATGTACCAAACTGAGATTCTTGGTAAGTATTGCCAGGGGATATTAATTGACAGGCACTCTGACAAAGTAATTTTTAAATACCATTGCTGATTACACGAACTAAGGTTTTGGAACTGCTGCTTGCAGAAATAAAGGACTAATCAAACCATGGAATGGTAGTAGGGGTAGTAAATTCACAGATCTTTGCGATACTGCTGAGTTATGATTTACTTCTTGTGTTGACGTTCCCTGTCCGTCCCTCACCTCCACCCGTTTTGAAGCACTGATGAAGAAACAATTGTAGAGCGATATCCAGAAATTGGTAGTTTCTTTCATCATTTATAGTCATTTTATGCCTGAATCACTGCACGATGTAAATCGTGCATATTCCACTATCATCATCCTTTTACAAGTTCCTCTCCATTACAAAAAAAAATAAAAAAAAAATAAAAAAAAAAAAAAAAAAAAAATTAACGAGTATACATGCAAGAGAACTGGAAATAGTCGAGACACGTGACATACATGCATATAATGCAATGAGAGGAAGAATAAGAGGGGAGGGACAGTGTTGGGTGTGTTCTTGTACGTAAAATTATAACTGTAGTCATATTGCAATAAAACGTAATTATATGTTTGTGAATCTGTGTTAACAACATTTCTGTGTTTGCTTTTGTGGGACAGTTTTTGTTTGCTTTGTTAAGTTCGTTGCCAAATCAAAGTCTATCAAAATCAGTATTAATATTCATTACCGATAGGCTCATTTCTTGCTTTATTAAGCTGACTGCGTTCAAAGAGAAAATGATGGTTGTTTTCATACGGAAATTCATACTAACAGGAAGGATCTGCAATAAGATTTACATCAAATAAATCATATGTCAGCGAACTATACTTGTATCTTCAATTTCTTAATAGTACATAAGCTTGCTTAATACCAAATGCTAAATAACTTGGGGCAGAAATTTTGTGTTCTTTAGTTTCTTTGTAAGGTTAGCATAGATGAACAATTTCTTGTGGATTGTGGCAGATCGTTCTTAGAGTCGATAAGTGGTGGTATATACGACAGTCATCGTGAATTTATAAATGAAAGCAAAACGTCAGTACCCATTTCAGCTGCTAAGAAAGAAATGTGTATTTCAAAATGTTTCTCCTCAATCCTGTCTTTTCATTTGATGCTGGGATGTTGTTTACGGTATCAAAACTCGCTCAAAATATCAGTGCATACGTCACAGTGTCCACAAAAGATCGCAAAAAAGTGAGAAGTAGGCACAGTTCTATATTGTGACATCGGAGTCTCCATGCAAAATGCAAAATAGGAAAGTAAATAATAAGAATCAAAACACAGACATCAGTCTACATCTGTTACAATGTACAGACCTTAATATCACTACACAGGTTTTGGTCTGGTGGGATCTAGCGACGAAATTTGAAGCCTTATGCAATACTTTCAGAAAGCGCAATTTCTTTATAATTCGAAAACCAACAAAGCGTTTAATAAAGAGGTGTCCGAAAATTCAATTACTGATGTTTTGCTATACTTGCGGCAGCTTATTTGCTTGAGTTTTTGCAAAGGGCGTAGAAGATTTTAGAAACTGCCATAAGACTCAAAGAGTATGAACACATAGCCATAAGAAGTTACAGTTCTCATTGCTGATTCTATAGATTCTCATACTGGGCTGCAAACATGCGCAGTGATTTTTAATTTTATTTAATACACAAATTTCATGAAGCATTCGACTCTTAATATTACCACTGTGTTCTATAAAAGAAAGAAGAAATTATGTCAGTTAAATTAATTCATGCCTTTTGGACGCACTAACAACTCTTGGAGAGAAGTAAAACGCAAAACAATTCAAATATAACAGCATATGTTACACGCATTTCATCTACTTCGCTGTACAATATTTACATCACGCTTTTAGACATTATAACTGCCGAATCTCACGCATTATGTAGACAATGCAGCTTAAGAAACTTTTGAAGTGATAAGCAAGACACGTTAGTAATATCTTTGTCATGATAACTTGAAATTATTTATAATGAAACAAAACATGGGATCAGACAATGAGGAACAAAGTAGAAAGAAAGTTGTATTGCTCTCATACACATTGAAATAATATCCTAAAAAGTTAAATTCCTTATTTTCATTTCCTACTGAAATGATATGTTTTAAGTTTTGGAAAGTTATTTTCACCGTATATATTATCCTGATGTTGTTGCTGTGACATGTTAAATTCAGTCCAATTTGGAAAGTTATTTTCACCGTATATATTATCCTGATGTTGTTGCTGTGACATGTTAAATTCAGTCTAATTTGGAAAGTTATTTTCACCGTATATATTATCCTGATGTTGTTGCTGTGACATGTTAAATTCAGTCCAATTTGGAAAGTTATTTTCACCGTATATATTATCCTGATGTTGTTGCTGTGACATGTTAAATTCAGTCTAATTTGGAAAGTTATTTTCACCGTATATATTATCCTGATGTTGTTGCTGTGACATGTTAAATTCAGTCCAATTTGGAAAGTTATTTTCACCGTATATATTATCCTGATGTTGTTGCTGTGACATGTTAAATTCAGTCTAATTTGGAAAGTTATTTTCACCGTATATATTATCCTGATGTTGTTGCTGTGACATGTTAAATTCAGTCCAATTTGGAAAGTTATTTTCACCGTATATATTATCCTGATGTTGTTGCTGTGACATGTTAAATTCAGTCTAATTTGGAAAGTTATTATCACTGTATATATTATCCTGATGTTTGCTGTGACATGTTAAATTCAGTCTAATCTGAAAAGTTATTATCACCGTATATATTATCCTGATGTTTGCTGTGACATGTTGAATTCAGTCCAATTTAGAAAGTTATTTTCACCGTATATATTATCCTGATGTTGTTGCTGTGACATGTTAAATTCAGTCTAATTTGGAAAGTTAGCTAAAGCTTTTGTACATGTATGCTTTGTTAAAATGCTTACCTTTCTTTTCTGTTTCTATAGAATATACTTTCTGAAACATTTAAAAATTTCAAGCATAAATCATAAATCTCAGCCACGCCATTAGAATACCCCAGACTATCTCAATTTGTCCATACAACAAACATAGCTACACTGAAACGGCATAACAAGAAAATACATTAGCATAACCAAGTAAAATTAAATTCTGTGAAAACTGAAACACATATCATCAGCAGATTATGTTGATAGCTTTACCTAATTGCCAGTTGAAGGACAAAAATAAAAAAAAAATACCCCCCCCCCCAACAGACCTCACACATATAATGTGAAACTATTAGGTTCTTATTCAATGAAGACTCTTTTGCTTTGATATTAAACGTTACAGAAATTTATTTGAGTACTTCTAAGCAAACATATTACTCGTTCTGTGCGCAGTTTAGATCTTTGTAATTATTAGCATTCATATAAATTAAAAATTGGACAGCTCTGGTGATTATAGCGTCCTCTACGGATGCGGGAGGTCGCGGGTTCGAACCCCGGCCGAGTCATACCAAAGACTTATAAAATGGTACTAACAGCTACCTCGCTGTCCACTCAGCGTTAAGAGGTTTGCGTTAGGACTGGTCGGCCTGATGGCAGGATAATGTGACTGAATGGGACTTGATGCTACATGTCTGCGGCATGATGCCCCAGTGCTAGTAGAAAGCGCTATAAACTGCCACACTGCAGAGATCATAGCTATATAACTAAAATTGTTTAAAGCACGTTATTGATGTTCATTGCAATGTCTGGATAAATTTATCTTCAGTGTCTCTTGGTTCCATAGCCAATTAACATGTATGTCCATGATAGTGTTTTTGCACTTTTAGTTACTTTTTTATTTTATGCATTAAGTTGCAGTGTCTCTGCATTGTACAGCGCTATTTTATTGGTCAACATGCGTTCTTTTGCATTTTAAGTATCAGTTACTGTCTTCTGTGTCAGCATAACTCCATTCTTAACCAGCACATTGTACTGAAGGCTTCTTTCCTTTGTTATGTTCGTCAGTCTGTTTGTTCATTTGTTCCAATTTGCCATTTACCTCTCTGTGTATAGCTGACTTATTTGATTATATGGAGTCGGTGTTGGAAAAATATTTCTCAGAGTAATTAGCCAATTTCTTGGAGCAGACGTCATTACGTTTAGTATTGACGAAGCTTTGTGGTAGCATGAATTAGTTTCATAAAAGGATCCTCCCTAATTTCATAATATACACACTTGGAATATTCTCACGTATAGGTGTTTGGTCATTTGAGAGAGTACTGTTTCGGTGTATTAGGTGTATGGATCATATTTTGTGGTACGTGGTATAAATACCGATCGATGGCTCAGAAATGAGTACTGATAAATCATACAAATTCGAAGCAAGAAAAACTATGCAACTGTGAAATTATGGTGACGTGAATGTGTGGTTGTTTGATGATAAGAGGAAACATATTTGTGGTATTGGCAGATCTGAAAAACCAGCATCGTCCTCAAGCCAAACTCGTGCAGGTGTTGTTGATTCGCTTGGTAGCGAGGTACTTTAAGACTCCTGGCGCATTTTTAGAAAACAAACTAATGGTGGCAGTGGTGCGATATTGGCTTGGTTTTTAGTACTTATATATTTGGATTGTTTTTTTTTTTCTAAAGTCACACTGTTCGATAGAGTAACTGGAAGGAAAATTGTTAGGTCATTGTGGCCTAAATTGTACACTTAGTGACTTATATTTTCAGCTCTGTTCGTTATGCTCTTATATATTGGAATCTGTTTCACATGCACTCATGAAAATTGGTATGTGAATGCATCTCGAGGAATGTTACACAAACATACCAAAACTAGGTCAATGTAAACCAATTTTCTCACTTTGGTACTTTCTGTTTTCTTCTGTCTTTAGTATCTTGAATCATGTTTCATCTACATCTCAACAAAGCAAGTCAACCATACCAAAACTAGGTACATGGGACACAGTTTTCAGTTTTGACAGATTTTCTTATTTCAGCTGTTGCTCGTATTCTCACCGTATTTCTTTAAAGAGATGTTCAATAACAGCTTGTACAATTTTCTGAAATTAAGATTACAATATTTTATAATATTTTCTTATATCTGAATTCACATATTTCTCAAAATTAGCGATCATATGCTTTCTCTGTAAATAAAGTAGCATTATAATGGTAGATGTTTCTAAAAAAAAATTAGTCTTTGTTTTGCATTTTGATACACTTTTTGTGTACTGAAGAATGTTCTTATCTTCACACTGGAAACAACACGGTTATTAAGGTTTTAGTCATTTTTATTGAGTTTATCATCATAATCAGGTTTTAAATATGCATATCACTTTAAATTTTGAACAGGAACACATGGAATTTGAACAGAACAATTCAAACAATATAAACTCTGAAACAGCAATAAAACCGCAATCATGTGATTAAAAATGTAAATTTGTTTCAATACTTTGCTTCTTTTGTTTATGGTAATTACATTCTCAAAGAACAGTGTGAAAGTGGTGCCTACTGTAGAACCGATTTTGTTTTCGTTTCTATTGACTCTGCTATTTGTCATAATAAACCAGAACTACTGTTTGTCAGGTTCAGTCTGTGTTGACGTTATCTGTTCACTGAATGTTTACAGTAGTAATTTAAATATCAGCAGCAAAAACGAATTTACATAACTTAAAAATGATGTATGTAGGATAGCCATAGACTGGCAGACTTCAGTATTAAAAACCTTTTTCTTTGAAAGTTATATGATTTGAAATCTTGTTTTCTAAGTATCTTAGATATTTTTGCATTGACTGCCTTCTCGCGCCTTCTTTTTGTCTTATGCGCTCACTCCTCCCCACACACACCACAACCTTTCAATTTTCCAAACAATACGTCCTCTCTTTTCAAGGCACAATCCACCTACACAACTTTCTATTTGTTCAGTCCATCTAGTACGTCTTTTTATCTTTCCTTCATTATCATCCATGTGTTTTTTTTCGACACACAATACACATTATGCAGACGAGGCCGATAGAGACGATACATTTGTTTACGGAAGTGCGCGAGCTTCTCCTTAGCAACAAACATCTTTTGAACTTTCATTTTAAAATCTTGTTATCGGCATTACTCCTGAACGAACGTAGATATCTCTAAACTGTAAAATAACGGAGCAATATGTTAGTTAAAGATTCCGACGTTTAAAAGTAGTCCTTAAAGTTTAATTATAAAAAACTGCACTATAATAGGACGATAAGGCAAATGTTAGCTAAGGAGAGGACCACTCATATTTCTTTCTTTTTTTACATCACCTTGTGATTTTTTCCATGGCAAAATTTTAAAAATTTTGTACAACGTTCAAGTATTTTTTTAAAACGTGATATAAATAACAGCATATTACGAAACAAACATTAACGTCATAAAGACATATGCCCAATCAGAATGGGTCAAACGTATCTTTAAAGACCCATGGCATGAATGGTGATTTACAAAAGCTCTTGTAATATATTCAGTTTGTGGGAGTTTGCGTGTGTTGGTGAAATTAGTGGATTTCATTATGTGTGTGAAGTTCTTGAGTTTACTCCTCACCACTGTACTAGTTTGCAGAGCGGTCTGGTCCTAATCCACATTTGATGATACTTTACGTCAGTAAAACAGGAAAAGAAGCACAGTATGCACACATCTTCACCAGCCAACCGTCGTCGATTCACTTTTTTCCTCATCAACTATGGCATACATAGGTGGCCGAAGCAGTTGTGAACACGACTCACGCTACTAATTCAGTTCCCATAGCAAACATCATGATATTAAAAATTCAATAACTTCAAATTTCTGATTGCTCATGATCAAACCTATATTTATCAGTATAGATGAAACCTGGCTGTCAGCTTCTGTGCAGAGGAAAGGATATGAGCCGCGGCATTTTCTGGACCTGCATGTGTTTGAACCTTGTGCTTTCATTTCTGCACCAAAGAGTCAGGTGCTAATTTTAGTAATGAGTGTTCCAAGCTCAAGACTGTTAAAGAACTGAAATTCCATCAATAAAACAATGTCTCTTTGTTTTCACTTACAACTAGGATAAGCTCTCAAAGATTCTTTTTCCTAAAACATAACTTACATTATTAACCAATCCTGGCCAGCCAAACCCATATATACTCTATTTTATGTTCACTCATTTCCAGGCTGGTTCCCATTTTCCATACAATTAGTACGGTGTGTCCAACAACTGCTCTCTCGCGAATGTGTTTACCGCGTGTTACTACCTATAGCGAGCAAAATAAATTGACCAATGGAACAGCTGGTTACTTTATTCACTAAATTCTCAATATTTGAGTTCCATGATGTCCACGTGCCTTGACTAGTTAGATTTGGATTTGAACGTAGCATTAACAATTTTCCAGCCATTTCGCTAGTAAAACGTGAATGAAGGACTAAATTGGATAAATTTGCTTAAGACATAGACGTCGTTGTTCACAGAGGATGCTACTATTATCCTATGTTCCTAGGTAAATGCAACGAGCAATCTGATTGGATCAGTTTTCTTCTGCTGCATCCAACAAGACAGCTGAGTGGCAGACACTGTTATGATATTGACGTCAAGTTGGTTACTTATTCCTTATTCCTTTAGGAATAAGTAACCAGTTACCGATCGAATAAGGAATAAGTAACCCGTTACTTATTCCCGATTCAACTATTTCTGCATACATTTGGTTACTTATTCCTTATTAACATTCATTTGGCTATTAATTCTTTATTCACAGTTCAATAAATAATTGGTTATAACTTATTGAAGATTAAATGCCCTTCAGGGCATGCATTGGTGATGTTCTAACCCAGTTAGAGAAATAAGAGTGTTCTTTGGTGCCAGCTATATAAAGCTGACTATAGTCCGAGTCTATTAAACCCGTTTGTTTGTACCCCCCTACCGATTTCAATAACGAAAACGTTTAATATGATAAAAAGTGCACAGAACTAAGTCAATTGAATCATTGATTTATAATTTCTAACCTGACTGTGACCAGAGTGGCACTAATATGGCATCCACTTGCACCTTTCACGCTTAACGGACTTTCCATACTAACACGGCCCCATATTGCGTACACTATGGGCTAGTTTATTTCCATCAGACAACATAATGATGTAGTTCATCCTGTTCGGTAATTGCCGGATAATTCCGTAAATTACCATAATGTTGAGAGTTTGGAATTATCTCCCATTGCACACATGAACATATTAATGAAACCGCTTGTTAAATTCACGTGAAAGGCAAATTTGTTGTTGTCATTCTTTTCCTTTGCTTGATTCGACACTGTAAATATCGGAAGCAGATGACATATGTATGTACATCTGTAGTCGTGCACACACCCCTTTGCTGAAAATGGACTTGTCCAGGAACTGGAAATGGATCTCGAGCATGTCCGTCTATTAAATTGAAAACTTCCGTTAAGCATGAAACGCGCAGACGATGACGGTGTTATGGACATTCTACTCACAGTCTGGTTAGAAAATATAAATCAATGAATGAATTGACTAAGTTCCTTGCACTTTATATCAAATTAAAGGTTTCCGTTATTGAAATGGGTAGGGGGGTACAAACAAACGGGTTAATAGACTCGGACGATAGAGACAAATCCCGGACTATGTGTAGGAAGGTGTTAAGATATTGGCGGGTATAAATAATTAGTAATTTGAGATAGGATTAATTAGTTGTGTTAGGTGTTTGGGTCGCTCCCTGCTGTGCATGGCGCGAACTAATAGTATTCGGGTTCGAAAAGCTTACTAATGACTCAAATAAACGTGAAACCACAAAAACCATACAAGTATGAAATTGGAGATTTTGATTTTGTGTTCATAATGTGCTTAGAGAGGAATTATTTCAAGTATCTACGAGTTTATGAAAGCCTTCGGTTGACATCGACTGTTGTCTTGAAGTCATTGGAACTGGGTAAACAAGCATACAGGTAGGTGTATGAAACACGCTCGGTGTGGATCAAGTTTATCAATACTTAGTACGAATTAAACCCGTACCGAAACGATGTTGATTGCAACGTCTGATGGACAGTTTCTATTCAGGAATATGTTCCAACAGAAGCCAAAGTCATTAAAAAAATTCGTTTAACCGACTTCCAGAAAGTGGGGCTACATAAAGGGAGGGGGCGAGAGTACAACACCTACCCCAAGATTATATCTTACTTATACAGGTGGGCCAATACGTCTCCTCTTTAACAAGTTTTGACATGAACCTTTCTCTGACATTTTATCTCTAGGGGATAGTGTCGAGCTAGGAAAGAAGTCATGACGAATCTCATCGAGAGGAATCAGCGAAAAAAGGGACAACCTACGAGCACCGGGTATGAAAAAGACGCACAAGATATTCATTTCAACGCCTCTTGGACAATATCTAGTTGGGAATCTCTTCCAACTGTAGGAAATGTTTAAAGAAAATTCGATGACCCGATTTCTTGGAACCCGGAGATCAATATATGATAGTTGTAACAAAGTCCATTAGCGGATTACCTCTTCAGTCCATATCTGGTTCCTTACAGTTCAGCACTAAAATGATTCTGACATTTATTATTGTAGGATATCTTCTAAACAGAGATATATTTGACTCCCAAAAGCATTTCTGATGGTGTTTGTCTTATGCAAGCGGAAAACAGATTGCAGCCACACTTTGCGATGCTTGAACCCTAACTCAGAGAAGTTTGATTTCAACGCCTGTTTGAAAGTCCGTAAAGAGTGACCGATCCCAACAGTAGGAAACCTTAGAAGAAAAATCGTCGAGACGATTCCGACGAATTCGCGGTTAGATGAAAGAGGTCGGGCACAACACATGCGATCAGAAGATTATATCTTACGTATATAGATGGGCCTCTGTTTCCTCTTTAAAGAGTTCTGACAATGGAGCTTCTCTGATATTTTATCTCTGTGTGATAGAGTCCACCCACGAAGGAAGTCCTGACGAATAACGTCGATAAGTAACAACGATGGATACCGGGTATGAACAAGACTAAAATGTTATAGATTATATCAAAATTGTGCACTAATTGAACCTCTACTAAGACGATTTTGATTACAACGCCTCTTGGATATTATCTAAATAACAGTAGGAGAAAGTGGAAGAAAACACATCTAGCCGATTTCGAGAAATTCTCGGCTAGATAAAGTAGAATACAACACACGACGTAAAACTTTACATTACGTTTACATTTGGGCTAATAAGTCCCAACTTTATATAGTTTTTACATAGATCAATCTTTGATATTGTAATAAATTTTGGAGTATCCGCCATTTGCATACAGCTCTCCATTTTAAGGATTTCATATATTTTAGTGATCACTTGTTTGATTTTGGGAAGTCGGTGTTCTCAGCCCGACTAATAGCTAATTGCTAGGGGCAAACGTCACAGATTGCAGTTTTGTTGAGATTCAAGGATGGTATGGTTTAATTTTATAGTGAGTTAAGGTAAGAATCCCATAAGTGTCCCTGGAGCTGAATAGTCCCTACTAAAACCTAACTGTATGGAACGATTATGTGAGTCCATGTGCAGAATTTGTGATGGGTGACTGGTAAATTGTACAACAGAGCAATTGAGAAGGGACGGTTCCGTTGTCTGGCGACGGCTTGTATTGTTCATATGATGGTAGGTATGGTTCAAGGTTAAAGGCGAAATGAGGCTTTAAACAATGATTTGATTGGCCTGAGGTAGAGCAGGTAAAATAGTTCCCTGTACCTGGAATTTGAGTAGCATATTTTCAAGGCGTGAAATACTACCGATACGTAAAGGAAATGTAATAAGGAGAAACCATGTACTTCTGACGTTGTGGCGTTAATAGCGAAATAAGGGGCGCCTTAGGGGTACCGGCCATGAAAGATACGCAAATGTTAAAAAACTGTATCAATAGTTTGTTCTCATGGAACCCTTACTTAGAGGATTTTGATTTCAATGCTTCTTATAAAGTATCGAAATAAGGCCCCTTTCTAACAGCAGAAAAAGTTTAAAGAAAATTCGTCGAGCCGATTTCGAGAAACTCGTGACTAAATAAAGGAAGTCGAACAGAACACATGCCGAAAGATTATATCATACGTTTACATTTGGGCCATTACATCCACTCTTTATACATGAACCCTTCATTGATATTTTATTTCTAGGAGATAGAGTCCACCTACGAAGGAAGTCCTGCCGAATTTCATGGAGACGAAACAGCGAAATAAGAGGCACCTTAGGGGGTACCGTTTATGAAAGACACGCAAATGTTAATAAACTGTACTGTTTGTTCTCATGGAACCCTCACTTCGAGGATTTTGATTTCAATGCCTCTTATACAGTATCGAAATAAGGCCCCTTTCTAACAGCAGAAAAAGTCCTTCGTATATGTACTCTATATCCTATAGATAGAATATTATAGAAGAGTCCATGTCAAAACTCTAAAGAGGGGACGTAATGGTCCAACTGTATTCATAAGATATAATCTTCTTACGGTATGTGTTGTTCACGACCTCCTTCATCTAGCCGTGAATTTCTCGAAATGGGCTCGACGAATTTTCTTCAAATTTTTCATACTGTAAGAACGGGTCCTTAACTAGATAATGTCAAAGAGGCGTTGAAATAAAAATCCTCTAACTAGAAACTCAATTAGTAGGCTACAAACTATTGATACAAATATATAAAGATCTGAGGTCTTTTTCATACCCAGTATCCACAGGACGCCCCTTATTTCCATGTTTCCTGTGGACGAAATTCGTCAGGACTTCCATCGTGGATGGACTCTATCCCCTCGAGATAACATATCGAAGAAAGGGCCCATGTCAAAGCTCTTAAGTGGGGAAGTAATACCCCAACCGAATACCTCAGATATCATCTTCTTAACGGCATTATTATACTCGAGCTCCTTCATCTAGTCGCGAATTTCTCGAAATTGGCTCAACTAAATTTCTTCTAAGTTTTACTACTTTTAGAACGGATCACTAATTAGACACTGTCCAGGAGCAGTTGAAATCAAAATCCTCTAAGCTGGAGTACAATTAGTAAAAACTATAGATACCATCTTTTAATATTTTCTTGTTTTTCATACCTGGGACACATAAGGCGCCATTTATTTCGCTGTTTCCTCTCGGCGAAAATTCGTCAAGATATCCTTTGTAGGTGGACTCTATCCCCTACAGATAGAATATCAAAGAAGGGTCCATGTCAAAACGGTACAAAGAGGTGACGTAATGGCCCAATAGTAAACGTAAGATATAATCTTAAGGCATGTGTTTTGCTCGGCTTCTTTTATCTAGCCGCTAATTTCTCGAAATCGGCTCGACGAATTTTCATCAAAACTTTCAGCTGTTAGAACGGGTCGTTAATTTAATACTCTCAGAGAGACGCTGAAATCAAAATCCTCTATGTTGGAGCACAACCAGTACAAACTAGTGATAGAATCTATTAACATTTACGTGTTTTTCATACCCGGTACTTACCGTTCGCCCCTTATTTCGTCCCTATCTCTTGACGAATTCGTCAGAACTCCCTTCGTGGATGGACTCTATCCGCTAGAGATCAAATATCAAAAAAAGGTGCATGTCAAAACTCTTAAGAGGGGACTTAATGACCCAACAATATATGTATGATTTCATCTTCTGACGGCAAGCGTTGTACTAGACTTCCCCATCTAGCCGAAAATTTATCAAAATCGGCTAGACGAATTTTCTTCAAACTTTTCCTACTGTTGGGACAGGTCCCCGTTTAAATACCGACCAAGAGACGTTGAAATCAAAATCATATAAGTTGGAGTACTCTTAGTACAAACTAGTGATAGTCTATTAACATTTGCGTGTATTTCATACACCGGACAGATAGGGCAACCCTTATTGCGTTGTTTCCTCTCAACGAAATACATCAGGACTTCGTCGTTGGTGGCCGCTATCCCCTAGAAGTAAAATATCAAAAAGGTTCCATATCAAAACTCAGTGAAAAGGTTACGAAAGACCCAATTGTAAACGCAAGATATAATCTTATAGCACGTGTTCTGCTCGACTTCCTTTATCTAGCCGCTAGTTTCTCGAGATTCGAATTTTCTTCAAATCTTGATTACTGTTAGAACGGGTCCCTAATTAGATAATGTCTGAGAGACGTTGAAATAAAAATCCTCTAAGTTGGAGAACAATCAGTACAAACTAGTTATACAATCTATTAACATTTGCGTGGTTTTCATACCCGATACCCATCGGACACCCCTTATTTGGTCGTTTCCTCTTGAAGAAATTCGTCAAGACCTCAATCGTGGATGGATCTATCCCCTAGAGATAAAACATCAAAGACTGGTCTATGTCAAAACTCTTAAGATGGGACGTAATGGCCCAGCTGATTAGATATGATGTCATCTTTTCTCTATTAAGATACTGTCCAAGAAACGTTGAAATCAAAATCCTCTAAGTTGGAGTACAATCAGTACAAACTTGTGATACAATCTATTAACATTTGCTTGTTTTTCATACCCGGTAACCATAGGGCGCCCCTTGTTTCGCTGTTTCCTTTCGACGAAATTTATCAGGACTTCCTTTGTGGGTGGTCTCTATCCCCGAGATGTAAAATAGAAGTGTTTATGTCAAAACTCAATCAAAAGGTGACTTAGTGTCCCACATCTAACGTAAGATACAATCTTACGGCATGTGTTGTACTCGATCTCCATTATCTAGTCGCGAATTTCTTAAATTTAGCTCGACCAATTTTTGTCTGTATTTTCCTGCTGTTAGAACGGGTCCCTAGCTAGATAATGTCCAAGAGGCGTTTAAATCAAAATCTTCTAAGTGGAGGTTGATACAACCTATGAATATTTGAGTGTTTTTCACACCCGGTACCCGTCGGACACCTCTTATTTCGCTCTTTCCACACGACGCAATTCGTGAGGACTTTATTTGTGGATGCACTCTATCCCCTAGAGATAAAATATTAAAGAAGGGTCCATATCAAAACTCTAAAGAGGGGACGTAATGGCCCAACTGTACAACGGTATATGTTGTACGCGACTTCCTTTCTCTAGCAGCGAATTTCTCGAAATCGGCTCGGAGAATTTTCTTCAAACTTTTCCTGCTATTAGAATGGGTCCCTATTTAGATACTGTATGAGAGGCGTTGAAATCAGAATCCTTTAATTAAGGGTCAATTGATACAAACTACTGATACAATCAATTAACATTTGCGTGTTTTTCATACCCGGTACATATCTGGCATCCCTTATTTCCCTGTTTCCTCTCGACGAAATTCCTCATGACTTCTTTTGTGGATGGACTCAATCCCCGTATAGATAAAATGTTAAAGAAGGGTCTATGTCATACTCTTTAAAGATGGGATTCAGTGGCCCAAATATATACGTAAAATAAAATTTTCACACGGAATGTGTTGTACCCGACCGCCTGTATGTGACAGCGACTATCTCGAAATCGACTGGACGTATTTATTTTAAAAAATTTTGTATACTTTTAGCACGGGCGCCTAACCAGGAACTGTCCAACAGGCGTTGAAATCAAAATACTCTAATTAGAGGTTCAATTAGTACAAACTCTTGATTCAGTATATTAATCTTTGCGTGCTTTTCATACCCGGTACCATCGGACGCCCCTTATATCGCGGTTTGCTATCGACGAAGTTCGTCAGGACTTCCTTCGAGAGTTGACTCTATCCCCTAGAGATAAAGTATCAAAGAAGATTCAATGTCAAAACTGTAGAAAGATATAATGTTGTCACGGCATGTGTCTTACGCGACCTCCATCTTGCCGTAGGTTTCTCGAAATCACCTCGACGAATTTAAAAAAAAATCTTTTCTACTGTTCGAACGTGTACCTAGTTAGATACTATGCAAGAGACGTTGAAATCAAAATCCTCTTAGCAGGGGTTCAATTAGTCTAAACTATCGATACACTATATTAACATTTGTGTGTTGTTGTTGTTTATGTTGGGGTTTTTTCGGGGGTGGGGAGGGGTTTACGTACCTGGTGTACGCATAAGGCGTCCCTTATTTCGGTGTTTCCTCTGGGCGAAATTCGTCAGGGCATTTTTTTGTGTGGATGGACCACTATCCCCTAGAGACAAAATGTCAAAGAAGGGTCTGTGTTAAAATCTTCTTACGGCATGTGTCGTACGAGACCTCCGCCATCGAGCTGATTTCTCGAAATCGGCTCATCGAAATTACTCAGGACTTATTTCGTGACTACACTTTCCTCTAGAGATAACATGTCAAGAAAGGTCCTTGTCAAATCTCTTTAAAGGTGATACTTAACAACCAAACTGTATAAGATATAATCTTCTTGCGGCATGTGCTTTACCCGCCCTCCACTCCCCTTTATGTAACCCCAATTTCTGGAAATCGGTTACAAGAGTGCTAAGTTCCCCAGTTCCAAGGACTTCAGGACAATATTCAAAGTCAACTGAAGGCTTCTTAAACTCGTAAATACTCCACATAATTCTCCTCTAAGGATATGACGACCACACAAGAGAAATCGCCAATTTCACACTTGTATGGTTTTTTTGTTGTTTCCCATTCACTTGAGTCATAAGTAAGCTTTTCGAACCCGAATACTAATACTTAATGCCATGCATCACAAGACATGACCCAAATGACTAACACAACTAATTAATCTTATATCAAATTACTAAAATCGTATTCTTATCAATATCCTAAACCATTCCTATATATAGCCCGTGATCTGTCTATATTCAGTTTATACAGCACTCGTATTTCTCCTATCAGGTTAGAGTTACACCAATGCATGCCCTAAAGAGCTTTCATCTGCATTAACAAAGTGGTAACCAATTGCATACTGAATTGGGAATAATGAATAAATAATTAAAAAAACTCGGTGTGAATAAGGAATAAGTATTTAAATGTATGTGAAAATATTTGAATCGGGAATAAGTATCTGGTTACTTATTCCTTATTGAATCGCGAATAAAGAATAAGGAATAAGTAACCAACTTGATTTCAGTGTTATGACTAGCTACATATGCCAAGGGTTTACGTGCAGGAAAGTGGTCGGAGGATCAACATGATTGGAAACATCACAGGGTTATTTCAACATTTCTCCTTCATTAAGTCAATGTCAGGCTTCAAATTTGTTTCAGAATGTTGTGAGCTAATGATGAAGCGTTACTCCGTACTCATTCAGAATTTTGGGGAAGCCTTGAGTACAGTTATACACTGAAATTAACGAGTAAAAGCTTTTATCAAAGACGACGCTGCAAATGACGATTTGATTAATTTTCTTTGAAAATGAATTTCATGTCTACAGTCATTGCTACGTTCTTATCTGTGCTTGTTTTTTTTTCCGTAAGTAATGGTTCGACTGATGGCATAATATTCATTTTTGACGACGACTAATGGAAACGTTTTTACATATGTCTAATCATAGTGACGGTTGTTGAAATAGAAAACGTGTCGAGAATACGGTAGCGTTCATTTTAATACATGCTTGCTATACCTTCTGGACTTTACACCTTTGGCACACGTAAACACCGAGAGAAGAAATCAGTGCATTTTCTTTAAATATCTCTGTCTCGCGTATAAGACCCAATTATATCTATGCATGTTCTTCACTGGGGTTTTTTTTCACAAGGAAGGTAAAGTCAATTCTTCAATTGATGGGACAGTATGTAGATTAGCATAAGAAGCACATGAAAGTAATTTGGGAAAAAGTAAAGACTGAGTAAAATGTGGTCGGGAAAGAAATGACTGAATGGCGTGTAATTTGACATTTACATCGCAGCCATTCTTGGTAGAATAGAAAATCAGGGATGCATTAAGTAAAATAGAAAGCTTTTACTCGGCAGAAACTTATAAATTTGAACGCTGAACATTGCATCTTATGAATTATATTCTAGGGAATATATAATACGAATATGCAATTAAGTTCTATATGCCATACGTAACAGTGTTTTCTCCACGTTATATACAAAACATATATAGAACCTTTCACACCTTGCCTTATTACCTAAATCAAGGGGCCGTTGGGAGTGGAAACTCTGAAATATGATAAATTTTCAGAACCTTTTCGTTATTAGCTATTCAATATTCAAAGATATAAAATGCCGAAGAGAGTCACGTGATTCCCTCCACCCCGAATTTACACACCAGTATCGTCCTCAGATCCTCTAACACAAAACTCTTTATTCCGCTCTCACATACACACATTTAATTATCTTTGACATCATATCACAAGGAGAATCATGACGTCACAGTGGCTTGAGAATGTCCTGGAGCGTATTGTGGATGTTACCGCCATAATGTAGACGTTCCACTACTTAGAAGTCACATTAAAGCCTCCGGTGTGTTAGCATTCATATTCTGGGTAGCGTACCGTACTTTTAAAGGTCCCAAGAACTTGCAGTTTTAAATTTAATCTAAAAACACCTTAGCAGATAATTCAAAACTTTCGGGCAAGATTGTTTGAAATGTAGATTGTGTGACAATCCTTTTTCGCAAAAGCTGTAATTGAGCAAAATTATCCTTTGGAACATATTTGCACAAAATGAAATTTAAAATGACTTTCTCTGTTTGTGAGAAAACTGCCTAATATTTTCAATAGCTTAGAGCTGTACTATTTAGACCCATGACATAGTTTCATTCATAGAACATTTTAGAATAAATAGTATTAAAAAAAAGCCAGGAAACAGTCTCTCGACACGACAAATTTAAGAGAAAATACCCACACACACCCTCTACCGTCCCAACCATAAAAAAAATGTTGCAGACAGTAACAAGCCATCCAACCGCATAATAAACAATGCTACAGAAATTTCCCCGCCACAGAATCCTAACCTCCACTACTAGAAGATCAGTGCCATTAACGCCCAGATATTCGAATGTTGACGACTGTGATTATATGCCCATACAATCACTTTATACTTTCAAAGTTAGCACACCATATTTAGAATACCGGCCACTGCGTCATACCTTCGTCAAAAATAAATTTAGACTATACCAGACGAACAAAACTACAATACAAGAAAGTCAATGCTTATGGTTTAGGTAAGATATGAAAATCCCAATTTTCTTTTTACACTCACGTTTGTACAGGTAAGGCATCGCAGTATACTGTAAGTGTATTTGGAAAGAAAATCTTCATTCTTTTCATTTACACACAGTATTCATACATCTGCTTTTGTGCGTGAATATTTATTAAATTCTCGACTTCTGTTTGGTAATATCTTTTTTTTTTGACTGATGTGTCAAGCGTGGTTACGAATGCTTGAGGGTTACTCTCTCTCTCTCTCTCTCTCTCTCTCTCTCTCTCTCTTGTAAATACGTTGTGAGTATGACACTAAAATTTGTGCCAGGGCACTTGACTTGAAATTGATTCCAATTACAAGTGATGCAAACTTCATCCGCGCCTTAATGCATCTGAGGGAATAGTTCACATAATTATAGATTAACTTATTTCCGAGCTCCAATATTTTCGTTTCGCCTCTAGGCTCCATTTGGTGTTAATGTCAAATGAGTAAATAAATCGATGGAAGCGAGACCAAGGCCAATTTTACGGAAGAAAGCTACGAATTCTTTCACTGGGGACGTCTAGGAATACCAAAATACGCCGAGTTAGTTGCTCTTGTGATTGACAAACAAGAGTGAGTAGATGTGATTTTGCAAAACAATTTTACACAAAACATGAAAGGTCATACAAACAGCAACACATAGAAACATAAATGGATTTATTCAATGAAAAGAATATTCAATATTTGATAGATCATTTTATAGTAACAATCACAGGGAATAATTTGAAACTGGAGTTTTTAACACAGATAAATGTTTTATACATAAACTATATTTCTTTTTGTTTGGTATCATAAAAGAGGCAATGCATCAGTTGACATTCCGGACACCGTTTTAATTTTTTTGGTTTTCTTGGTTAGTAAATAAATTTGTTTAGAATCAATATATACAGATTGATCTAAGATTTTAAAACATCCTTCGTCTGTAATATAAGGAGAGCAGTGGAAAAAGTCTTGAAATTACAACCTTTATCGGCTCGAACATTTTTAAAAATATTTTGCTCTACTCGTTGTGAAGAATGAAGGAATTACTAATTTCCAGATCATTTTCATTAAAAATTATATGCAATTCTTGTGTTTTTCCGAAACATTTAAAATTGTCTTTCCTGAAGTTTGATATTGAACGACATATGTTTTTATTTTTGTGCACTATATTTCTTGAGACGACTATACTAAACCTTACTAAACCATGCTTTACAACTTTGAAACATAAAAACAGACAAATATGACTTTCTGATGCCGACATCGTTACCTTATTACATACACATACTTATTCCTCAAATAATTTTTGAATGCATTATAATAGAGATAATTTAAAATACAAAAATAATATTCAAATTTTTGACTGATACAGAAGATTACTTCAAGTGTTTGTACTATAACATCGAAAGTCCAGTTACCTGCACATGTATCAACTAACTATGGGAAGTTAATAATAAAGACAAAATGAATCGAAAATACGATGAACTGAAAACTACCTACAAAAATTATACAAGCAGGCAATTTCCTTACAGAAGCGTGTTTGTTGCATGGATGATCAGTGGCAGGCAGATATTATTGACGTGCAGTGATATCAAAAGAATCAAAGCCGCTATAAATACATCTTGTCTGTGATAGATATTTCTCCAACGCGTGGGCTACTCGTAAAAGAAACTGGAAAGAAAGTATATATAGACAGTATGACTGGGATGTGTCCGAATCAATGCAATTTAGAACTTTCAGTGGGCACCCACATAAGAAATCAAATTCTTCGAAGCAAAGCCTACGTCTTTCTAACGACGAACGAAGTTTTGTGGTATTTCAGAAGTAGATGTAGAGAAACCTGCACATTTACACGACTATTTTGAAGATTGCCCACTGACACCTAAAATCTAATTTCACAAGAGTCCTAATTATCACCATAACAAAAGAAACTGATATTTGGAAAAGTGTATAAAACCTTTGGTACCTAAGTTGCTATTCACGTAATTTGAACTTGCATATTCAGTTAGGCTTAAAACTAAAGACCAAAACTGAGCAATGGATTTTGTTTCTTATAGATGATACTACCACCTGAATACTCATTATTTGATACTACCAATTTGGTTTGAATAATTCATTACTTTCACATAAGTTTAAAGTCATTTTGTCTGTTTCTGTTTTGAATGCATATGTTTTGGTTGTAAACATTTCTTTTATATCATGAAGAAAATTGTCTGATTCGTTTCTTCCATTTATCAATCGATATATCTTACTTTGTACCACAGCGATATTATATATCAGTTCTTGATCAACATATTTTTGTATTTGGTTTAGATTGTTCAATTTTTGCAGTAAGCTCATTTTTGAGAGTTGATGAAGTCTTATTATATATATATATATATATATATATATATATATATATATATATATATATATATATATATATATATATATATATATATATAATATGTCATTTTCATACTTCTGATTATACTTTCATTCACATTTATTTTGCTTTCGTTTTAATTTATCTGTTTGGTGTTTGGTTTTAACTCTGTTAAGTTAAATCGTTCCTCTTTATTAGCTGTGGCAAATTATTGGTGTTAAGTTATCTTATCTTCTAATCTTTATACACCACCTTTACGGTCAATAACTAAGTTTTTTAATCTTCTGATCATGTTGTTGTTATTTAGTTTTTGAGCCTTTCTTTAACTATTCTAAGCATGAATAAAAATTATTGTATTCTTCACATGATTTTACTTTTTCAATGTCATTCTTCTATCAATTTATGTTTTGTTTATTGGTTGTAAGAATTCTTAAATGCTAGATATTTCGTATGCTCTTTTGTTTTATTCCTTTCTTACAGTTCACAAACCCTTATATCAGTCTGTTAAAATCAATCCTGTGCATCGTCAAACTTTCTGTTGCATCTCAGTTTTAGCAATTTTACTAGTTCTTCAGCATTTAATCGGATAAATCAATAAAAAAAGTTGTTGTTTACTTGTTTTTCCCCAAAATTTTACATTTTTAAAGATCATTATCATGCAACGTCTTACATATTTGAGTAAAACGTAGTTATATACTAGTTGTATGGTAGCTGCACCATTTGATTATTCTGGATCACCTATATGTATAATACATTGATTTCAAAGATTAAGCCACTGTTTATTTACTGGAGTTATATAAATCTTTCTTCTTTATTTTTCTCTATGGATTTAAAACTCACACCGTTCGGACTCGCTAAATATTTGCTTCCCACTTTGTTATTTAAGTTTATTTAAATCAAATTTTTAAGTTGTTCGGGTTACGCGAAAAAGATATGATAGATGCATTCGTTAGAAATTTATTACTTTTCTGTCCTCATCTCCAATTCAGATATTTAATATATTTTGTTTTAATTTCCATTAACACCAAATTAAACAAAGTCACAGTGAGAAATATTTTTAGCACGTAGAAACTCCACTAAACACGAATAAAAGCAATTAGAGGTCATATTAGGTTCATTGGAAATATTGCAATAACCAATAAAAATTGTATTCTCTGCATTGAAATGAATAGATTACCATTTCTGTTTTCAATCTGATTTTAAAATAGATTTCTTTCTCGGGTTGTCGGTCTGTGATAATATATCTTTCCACTTTTGTGGGAGAAATATCTAGATCTGAAAGTTAAACATTGTCTGGTCCCTTTATATCTTTTGTTGTTTTTGCTGTTGCTGTTTTTACCTTCGTTTCTGTTGCACTGTTGAGCATTTTTTGTAGTAAGCTTCTGCATACTTACTTTATCCTTCAGTTTCTTCGCTCTGTAAAGGAACTCCTTCCGTATTCATTATCTCTACTTTCTTTATTGATATCTTTCAAAGTTATTACACTTCGTCCCTGGTTTCATTTACACTCAGTAACTATCAAATTAAATTCATCACGACGTATTTCATTATCACATATTACCGTGTTCGCGATGTCATCCATGCTGTTTATCTTAGTTATGGAAGAGTGTACTATCTTATTGTCGCTAAAACTTTCCTGTATGGTAACTTTTCTTCGAAAGCTTTAGCCACAAAGTCGAGTTACGGTAAATTGCACCAAACCTGCTAAAAGCTTGACTTAAAATAAATACTATTGTTATTTCTGCAATTCCTAAACCAACAACTTTCAACGCTTATATCGCCTGATGCAGTCGCAATGTTAACATTTATCCACCAAGAAAACTAGATATTTGCTGCTTTGTACATTTATCTAAGACCTGTACAATGATCTTTCTGATACCATAACTTTTAATTTCGTTGATCTTTAAGTACCTGGAATTAATACCGCTCACATTGTTTGTGCGAGTCACAGGTATGATGCAATGCTAGTGCACTTGGTATTTTTTCTCCCTATTGTGGTATGAAAAATACATTTTAGATTTAGGATTTGGAATACATTTGCTTGGTTTTGTTTGGTTGTTCGGTCATGTATTGGTGTTCTAGTTCTTCCAGTGTCATAAATTTTCTCGTTTTCTTTCAGTTTCCTATTTAACACTGAAGCATGTGTATCCGCTTTGGGTCATACAGTACATATCTTTGTACTCTGTTTATAGTCCTTGCTTACGTCCCTTGATTACATAATTACTTTGGTATGAGCATATTACTAAAAAGTACTCCAATGCACACCGACTTAAAGAAACCGGAAGAATCAACGTTTTCTCTACGTTCCGTGCTTGAAATAATTTGTCTGTTTTTAAGACAGCGATACTAAACTCACGAACGCCTTGGCTTTCATCACAGTTTTATTTTGCTCTTGTATTCAGAAAATTCATGAGCGTTTTCCAGGTTGTTTATCAAGATCAGCTCTAATTGGATCTTTCATCGTTTGTGATATTACTTTCACTGTTGGTTTATCA
>JAECUM010019163.1:0-75020 GCA_016617855.1 Megalonaias nervosa | reverse complement strand
AGCGTGATTTTAAAACGTTGTATTCGATCTATTACTTTTCGCTGGAACATTTAGATTTATTCAGGCAATATGTCGTTGATATACACTTTCGAGCTCGCGTAGCACGATCACCACCAAAAATACCTGGTCCACCGGTTATTCCTGGTGGTTACAGAACAATCGCTGTTATACTCTTAGACAAAGCAAAGTTACTCGAAGGTGTTGGTGGACGAATGAGAGTTAAAAACATGTAATTTAATTCCTGATTTAAAAATCAGGATGATATTATAATGTCATATCATCATGTTAGTGTCAGTCTGACTCCTGGTCAGATTAAAAAGCTACAATCAGTATCAAAAGAAAACAGTGCCGTAAAAATATCACTAAAAAAAGAACAAATCCAAAGTGGTTGAAATAAACTATCACTGGCAGAACGTCAACTCAAGCACGTAAATGAAGCCAAACGATCAAAGAAAGATGTACGACTTAATCTTTCTGCGGGTACCATTAAAGACATCGCTAAAACAGGTGGTATATTTTCACTTCTTGCAGCTATACGAGTGTTGACAGCCGCTGCAGCCCAAGCTGTTGCAAAAGCAGCTGTGCTTGCTGCTGTTGGAACCGCGGCTGCAATGGCAATAAAGAAAGCAACATGAAAAGGAATTTAAAAAAAGGAAGATCCGTTCACGAATTGGGTCTAAGACTGTCTGGAACTCGGTATGGAAAGGGTTTAAGACTGCCAGGAACACCTCGTTCATTCTCCCTATGTCCTATTTTGAAGGATTGATGCCGTTAAAAAATTAAACATTAATATATTTAGAGGTGTCTTTATGCGTGATCAATTACCGCACAAACCAAACAATATTGAAACCGATATCATAAACCTAGATTAAAATTCTGGTCCAGTTACTCATTGGGTTGCGTACTCGATTGATCCACGTGGAACTGTTTATTTCGATTCCTATGGGTTGGCACCACAAAATTGTTTTTTAGAATATGTTAATGATCTCAATACACCAATCTGGTATTCAACATTATCAACACAAAAATTGACGGATCCGCCGATATGCGGCCGTGAAGTACTCGCTGTACTCGACGCTGTGTCATCATCGACAAAACCACCTCATAAAGTTGTACATGAATATACATCATCTTCCAAGTTTTTAGATAAATAGATAAACATAATGGTTGATATTTATGGAAGGTCCTCTCTTGTCTCTGACAAGAAGAAAAAAAGGATTTATCGAAGTACGCTACCAAAGACGATCTTGCTGATATTATGAACCTCTCTGGAGTTGACCGGGATGAGGTTGGTATTTTTCAGGATTAATACGGTGTTTTAAAGACGTGTAATATTAAGCGGATCGACATAATTCGTAGAATTCTCGATGCTACCACGGATAATATTCCAGGATTTACTGATGGCGGTAGAATCAGAGACTCAAATGTATCAATCGCAACTATCAGAGATGAAATTTAAAAAAGTGTTGCTGATCGTTTAAAATCCACCGGCGATACAATGAGAGATGATTTCAACATGACTGGAAATACGAGTGTTGGTTTAACCGAACCAACGGGTGATAAAGATGCCGCAACAAAAAGATTTGTTGATGACAAAGATATTACAATCGATGATAAATTAACCACGTTGCCATCCGAAATGACGTTCACGTGAATATGTTTTTAAATGTTCGTAGAAATTTTCAAAAACTCAATAAAGACGCAGATGATTTGTTTGGAAATCCAAATGTCGTTGATATAAAACTCGTTGCCATCGACGCGAGAATGAACGATATTATCAATGGAATTCCCGATATCGTCAATAAAACTAGTCTGATTAAAATTCCTCACAAGCAGATCATCAACATGGTATATATGGTATCATCAGGATCATCAACATGGACACAGCAAAATAACACTATCAAACATATCGCGGAGGTCACTGGTGTATACAGGCTGTCGTTGTTCAGCGCTGCAAAATTTAGGGTATATACAACATTTCCATGGCGTCATTCAACCGATAATTTTTCCGGAATCGTATCTATTATATTAAATAAAGATATCGAAGAAACGTTTATACTGGAACCATCTGATAAAACATTAACCGCAGCGTCTTACTGGTGGTGTCTAGAATTCGCCGCCGAAACACCTCCTTGAATTACTTAATACAGACTATATGTCGGTAAATAAATACAGATACGAAAAAGTGTGTTTGTTACAGACCAAACTGAAAAATATCATAGACAAGTATACAGTAAATATAAAATAAATATCGTTGACGTGTCGTTATTACTGATATAATTGTTTATTCTGCATCTGCCGTAGTCACTGGAATCGGTGTATTACTATCAGTAATAACAACGGCATCGCCGGCGGTTGTAACAATTTGTATTTCAACCACAACGACAATTGCTGGTGTTTTAAATATAATTGCAAAAAGATATCTACGTGTGCGGTTGATAAATTGCATGAATATCAAATGTTACTTTCAGCGGCAACACAAGAACACGCCAAATTATTATCAGGACATAGCGACGGGGTAATATCAGATCAGGAATTCGCAGAAATGCTCCTGATTTACCAATCAGGGGTTTCCAGTTACCTTCACAAATCAATGAAGACAGAGTTGCCTTGATTTAAAATCCTGGTTATAAATAATGTCAACAACGTCAATAACGTCGTCGGAATTACTACAACAAATCGCCACTAATACAGCACCTCTGGAAACCACAATGATATCAACGATTTCAACCAGTCCTGAATTCAGCGTTAATTTTAAAAATGCAATTCCAGCAAAAGAAGTAGCACTTGCACAATTGCGAGTTTATTACAGTTGGCCAAATATCAGGTCAAAACCATTTGGCGGACTTCAACCAAATAATTCACTAGTATTGCAAATAAAAACCGCGACGATGGAACACCAGATTGGCAAGTAGTCAGTATTCCCAAGTGCAGTTATCAAATCGAACAGATCAATGATGAATTCCAGCGCCAGATTAAATCTGTAACAGGCAAAGAATCAAAGATAGCCATTACCGTCCTCGAACCAACGTTGTCTGCGGCGATTGAAGTAAATTCTCCAGATTCTGCCGTAGATATATATCAATCATCGATTAGAACCGTATTAGGTTAGCCTGAAATACCGCAATTTTATGTAGGGCCACCAGAACCAAACCGAGATGATTTTTGTTACTAAAGCAGACATTTAAAAATATTCCAAGATATCGAAAACAAGATCCATGGACACATTTTAACAGAAACGATACATCGCAGTGGCGGTAAAAGATTTCCTCGAATAACAGATATCTTACATTATTTTGAGGAGTCAAAACCAGAAGATTTCCTAAGACGAAATTTTGTATTTTTTCCAATGGAAAAAAGTTAAGTGTAATTTTTTTTAAAATCATTCACAAATACAATTGAACCTAAATACACTCGAACAGATAATATAATAAATCTGTTTGCTTCTATAACAACATTACGATGAAGAAAAAAAAAAACAACAGATCATTGAAAATATTAATCATCTAAGGCATGTTCTCTTGGATGTGAAATATGTTACTAAAGTTATCATTGTAAATGTAAAATCTGATAATGAATTGAAACAGCCATTTTTGAAACATAAAAATCAGTCGATGAACAGAGCGATGATGTCCTTTTCTGAATAATCACAATACAAATATTGATAATACAAATATTTCTTAATCAGAATAAAAATTTAAATAATAACCACTTCTGAATAAAAGTCAGAAGAAAAATATTAATAATAAAAATAAACAAAATATAAACAGTAGCGATGATGATCGGTGACCATTCCACGGGGTCCCTTCATTGCCAGTAAATCTCTGCCATGATGTCCTTAGGGTCCTTCCATTGCTGCCTTTCTTACGGCGGTCATGGGGCATCCTTTTCGTGTTAAGACCTTTCTTAGGACCCACAGCAGACATTCTTTCTGAATGTCCTTTTGTGGGGTTACCCTTCAGTAATGTCACAAGGTTTAGAGCCCACATCACCCTACTGTTTATTTTTGAGGGGCTCAAATTTTCAATTGTCGTAGACACACCCCCCATCAAATTCCTAAAATTAGGAAACGAAAGTTTAGAAATTCAGAGAGCTGTCTAGGATTTTCAAATTTCATTTACATTCCCCGCCCAAATCAAACCCCGGGGTGAGTGAAAAACAACACCCACCACGTGTTTGACAATAAATCCCTTGGGGTGGAGCCCCCCACTCTTATTAGGAACAACTGGCATCATACCGCCCACCGTCACTGGAATAGAACTCAAGACAACGAGTACGAGAATTAGACAGTCTAACACTGCGGCAAGAACTTTCCTTACAAATATACGTTTCAGAATTTATTATCTATGCTCGATTCCTGCGGGTGAACGATCATAATTGTTGTAAAACCGTATCGTGGTTATTGTAATTTTCCAAGCACACATGTCATTGCTGTGTGATTACAACTGAGGCAGCTTGTACATGTGTACTGGTATTCATGCACACAGTTGAGAAATCGGCCTATGATAGAATAATTATTTTGTCCATTTTGAGGTCTCTATCCTCGATGTTGAACCGGGGTATATCATATAAAATATATTATGATATACCCCGAATCTGCAACGGTGGTCTGACCCATGAATGAAGTTATTTGTTCATTCTGAGGCCTCTATCGTCGATTGTCAAGGTCCGTATGGTTTGTGTAGTCATTTTACATATTCCAGGATGAAAAAAGGGCCCATGATGCAACATTTATTTGTTTATTCTGAGGCTTTCACACAGTTGAGATATACACAATTACTGAACGATATATTTACTATTTTTATGGGATTATCAACGACGATGAGAGACACACTTCAGGTCAACCATTACGATTACGATGAGACAAAAAATATTTCGGGGTGTGTGTAATATTACGCAACAACAAGGGACATAACTGCTTAATTACTCTACCATAGAAGACGGGGTTATCTCCCTTTATAATTTGCAGTATATACTTATTGTTCTGCCTTCTGCAGTCTGGCAAATTTATCTTGTAATCGTCCTCGAGCTAGCTCACTTCCGGAAGGGGATTCAATGGATTGTATTTTTTGTTCAAAACCATGATAAACTTTATCTGTAATTTTTACTTTTTTTTTTAACCACTCTCCATTGTTTCGATTGTAAAATTACAATATGGCGGTGCAACACCACTCATCTGAAGTTTCTTCGAGTTAAGATCATTGGTCGGGATCACAGTCTCCATTGTGATATTTTTATATATAAATTTTATTTAATTGTTTTCTGCCCCTTGTAAGATTGATTGGCAGAATAGATCTACCTATATCATATAAAATAATATAATAATATAGATACTTTCCACAGGACATGACTGCTGAAAAAATATTATAAATCGGGACAACTCTATCGGAGAAAGCGTTTGCTTGACAGAGTTATCCCTTCATGTGTGCAATACCAAAATGAGACTTTTGTTCAAATTTCTTCGAAAATGCCGATCGTCTTACATTATTTGCAACAAAGTATATTGAAGCACTGCAAATGTCAAAATATTTAGCAGGTACATTCATCGAAAGAAATATCATATCCTCGCCTGTCTCTAAATTTGTGGATACAACTGACTTCGGAGACTTACAATTACTACCTATTTTCCGAATTTGCAATTCTGACTGTGTAATAACTAGCAAATTACATAAAGAGTTATCTTTCGTATCTGAATTAGTATGATCGATCAAATTCGTCTTCGATTCCTCCATGAAAACACTCGTACACGAACCTATGTGAGTAATATTTTTCTTTTCTAACGCCAAATAAATAATAAAACGAGAAAACATACTTGGTTATTCTGAATCCGCTGACGTTGAAATCAAGAGGACGTATTACAAGAATACTAATCAAGTATCAAAATCATCAGCATTATGTATATATGGTCATAATTGTTTTGATACCTAAACACAGACTAGCCAGAGAAAAGAACGAACGAGGAGTAAAATCTCAAACTTATCATGGTTTTTTTTAGATGGTGCGGAGACACATGGACTCCTGAACAAATGGGTGAAAAATACGTTTCTAGAATTATAATCTGGGATGAAATTTGTACTGTATCGCCGGAAGTATCAAAAATTTTTCTTGATTGGTTATTGATAAAGAATACTGCTGTGATAGTGTGTGGTGATCATGGTCAACCACCACCTTTTGTTGGATCGTCTCCGCACTAATGGCTACAAACGTTGCAGATTAATATGAGGAGACAACTAATGATCAGAGAGCTATAGATAACCGCTGAAAGAGTTTAAGAGATTAATCAGACTGCAGCCAGATAAAATACAATGAGATAGTGAGTGAAGTAATTCCAGAGACTACTGTGAATGATTTTGGAATTTGTGGAGGCCTGTTGATTTGATAGTTGCAAGTAGAAAGATTGTTCGTGATACACTGCAAAAGAAATTATTTATGTTACATAAAACAAGCCTGCAAATCTACCTGTACCGCTATGTTATCGCCCAGCAGAGACACGACGACAGAATATTGAAGTTGAGATTCCAGGAACTGATGAAAAACAAAAACTTGTACTAAATGGTATTGTTTTAGTTCCTGTTGATGTTGAGAGCGCGTTAACGATAGACAAAACTCCATGGACACTGGGATACGCTATAACGATTCATTCGTCACAAGGATTCACTATTTCTGATACAAATATTTGTATTATTGGTGATCGGATCAAATGGTCAAATTTAGTTTATCTCGTAGTGTCTCGAGTCAGAAGAATATCTCAGATGCGAAGGGTTTTCATAGACAATAATCAAACTCAGGAAACCAACGATGTTGTAGTTAATAACGAAGTTGTCAAGAACAAATTATCTGCTTATAAACATTGTGACCGAAAAAAGAAAATAAACGCGACTTTGATCTCGATGCTGAATGTATTATGACGCTGAAACAACGACAGAATAATCATTGTGCGAGCAGTAACTGTAATATGTTGTGGCAGTAACCGAATAATAATCCAAGACAGTTTACCGTCGATAGAATTAATAGTAGTCTTGGTCACTCACGCGAAGATATGATGCTAACTTGTCTTGAATGTAATCGACGTCGAGGAGCCAGTTTACAAAAGTGAAGGAGGTGATAATTGTGTGTCGTCAGGAATTGCTTGTAATTGTTCACGTACAAATCCACGCTGAGGAGCCGTTGAATCCAGTCTGTAGATTGCAGGTCTACCAGTGGATCTTACCACGCTGGAACTTGTATGTGTGGTCACACTTCAAATAGGATCAGTTGCTCTTTTTTACCCCCTTCAAGTTCACCAGGTTCATATAAATATCTTACAGTCAAATTATCCAGTACTGTTTGTTTTGAGGAAGAGTCGCGTCGTTGTATTGGTATATGATTCTTTGTAATTGCATTAATGGGTTTCATGGCAGTTGCACGAGTAATTTCTTTATTTAACGCAGCAATAACACTTGGTAATCTTGCAAACCATTCACGAGATCTCTTGTCTTTCTGAACTATTTCCTTCGCATACTGGTATCCAAATAACCACTCAGCTAGTGTTCGATTAAGTCGTTCAAACACTGCCTGATCACGATGAATTACGGTATGACCTCGTCTGATTTTAACATTATGTTTTTTCATCAGAGATGATACTACACAAAGAAATTCTTTGCCAGGATCAACCTGTAGTAGTTGTGGCCATCGTAGACCACCTCGTTGATAAATTCGTTCAAACGCAGATCAGCTTCAGTTGCTGATTTACTTGATAATGGTTCTGCTTCTTTATATGTACTTGCAACGTCAACGACAGTTAACACGTATTTGTATGTGCGTGATTGACGTCCTCGTGTTTTAATAGCATCGTGTGGTAGAAACAAAATATCTGCTTGATGAACTTCAGTAGGAGTGTTGACATCAAATGCTGACATCAAAATACGCTTACTGAATTGTTTTTGATGGTGGTAGATAAATCTGCCATATTGCCTGTCGTGCTAACCAATTCGCAGCAACAGTACGTGTGACATTTGCTGCTTCAGCAAGTTTACTAATCGCTGCTCTACCTCTCCTATATCCTTTTGGTCTATAATAAACCGATTCCATTATTATGAAAATAATCGGTTGTTTAATTACCGGCCCCTAACATTAGTTTACCTTTTATCGCTGATTTTACTAGAAATCTAGCAAGTTTTTTCCCCGAGAGAATGATTTTTTTATGGAATTTAACGCATGAATCAACTTTACATCTGTAATATGTCGTTATTGTAAATCCTTGTAAATGATTGACCAATTGCGCTTATTGGATATTCTCCAGGTTTTGGTTGCTCTAGTTCGTCAAGTCGAGTATCAAGTCTGGTTCCAGGACCACACTAATTTTATCCTGGTATATGTTTCTCACCAGGGTATTTAGCCCATGGAGTTCCTGGTTATTTTCCCAGTGAAGCAGCGATATCACCGCCTGTCCTCCTTGACTTGTCAAGGGAAATAAAGTTGTATTTTTGGTACCACATTTCACACACTGGCCTGTTAGTGCACGCTTTTAATTTATTGTTATTGTTGTTAATCCACTGGTGGGGGTGGGTGCTCTGCATCGAACACAATATAAATCCATATTATTTATTATATGGATTTAATTGACTTCTCAGCAACGCGAAAGTAAGAGCCAGTCAAACACCATCCAGCGCTACCAAATGCTATCAGGATGATACTAATTGGGACATCTGGGTCTGATAAGACGCAATTATTACTTAATCTGATAATGAGATGGCTCAAGTGGGATAAGATATATTTAGTGGCACCATCCGTAGATGATCAGCTATGTTATGAAGTGCTTAATGATTTTGACGAGCAAGTAAAGAAATAGACGACGAAGATGATAATGATGTTGTTGATATTGATGAGGCCCCATCTGTAGATGACCTAGATATACGTGTTAATAATCTTGTAGTATAGGACGATGTGATGCTGGATAAACAATAAAATCGAGCTCGGATATTTTCTAGAGGCAGACACAAAAACACAGATGGTATATATGTTACCCAGCGATATACACAAATACTTAAAGAGATCAGAGACAATTGTAATATTTTAGTTGTGTTTAATGGAGTTGATACACACACGTTTCGAAACATTAATCAAACTTGGTGTTCAGGGGACATGGACATGATCAAGTTCAAAAATTTCTTTTCAGAAGCACAATCTACCCCACACGGTTTTGTCACAATAAATTTACATGATCCTAGGTCTAGGTATCGTATAGGTATTGATAAAATGTTGGTTAATTACAGCAGCATAGATGGTGCGACCAACAGTAAGTTGTCCAGGTGAGTAGACAAACACGCATGGAACGAGGTCATACATAAAGTAACCCAAGTGGGGGGGTGGATTTATCGTTGTTGACTATTGACAATTTTGTTTTAATGAGTCACAATTCAAGCAAGTGGTCTGTTCACCCTCTCTGCTGCTGCTTTCTTATTTATTATCAGCATGTCCTTGTGTTGTAATTTCATCGTTCATATTTGTAATATTGTCGTGCTTTTGTGTTATTTAATATAAAACGCTTAGTACTTCTAAAGATTGGACTCTATTCTATGTCCACCGTCTTACTATTATTATTATTTTTATTATTGCCATCATTGTTTAGAGTTTTGTTTACACGTTTACCTCTCATCGACTTTAAATAGATGACAGTTTCAATTCACACAATGTTTGAAATGAGTTTCTACTGTGAACGCATGCTTCTAGATGAATAATTTGGATTGTAAATCTATTTTGTCTTAAACATTGAAGTTTCTTCTCTTTAACATCATTGCAGTCTTCATCCCAACATAGTAGTTGTAACCTGTACGTTAGAACCGGGAACATCTATAGTTGCATTTCAACACAAATTTCCTTATATAGCGACCGAAATGTTTCACACAATCTTTGATATTTAAGTGTAGCAAATATTGTATATATCGGACATTTTTTTTTAAAAAAAGTCTTTTCAAAACGTTTGAAGAAAAGATTCACCATTGATGTCTTTCAAAAGAATAATTTACTGATATTAGTCACCTACGTCCAAGTCATCGCTAATGTCACCCTCACTGACATTTATTGTAAACATAGCCATAAAGTGGATAAATGTTATTAAAGTTAATGTTGTTATCCTCAATTTTCAAGCGACAGTAGATCAGCAAATAGGAGGAATCTTCTGTTAGCAATACCAATAAAGGGAAATAACTCTGTAGGGACTACAACATCATCTACATCGCTGAGGCCATTATTTAAAGTGCATGTAACATTTCCATCCTATACACTGAGTGTAATCTTCTGACTCGGAATATCCACTCTGCTTATTTCTTTTCGTGCCGTTTGTGAGATACTGTCTCCGTATTTATACAAGGTAAACCTGGCCATACTCAGTGCCTCGACCGTGCTCTGCATACTTTGGCGTTAGGACCAAAGCCTACAAGGCCTCTCGATTTGGAATAGTTCGCCGTCGTCTATATGTAGGGTGTCCTGTAGGAAGGTATTGATTTTCTGCTCGCGTATATCTAATAAATTCGTTATCTGTGTCTGATAAACCGTGAACTATAAGATTATTCCTTCTAGATTGTGACTTAGTTTTGTAATTATGTTTTTGTTTTTTTTCATTTGATTTACCCAATTCCACAATTTCAAATTTCCCCTACAAGTTCATTATTCCTCTGCCTTAGATCACGAAAAAGATCATTTACTTTCTCGATGAGTTCAGTAAAATTTGTGTTCATTACTTTTAGTTCTGCTGAAATAATTGTCAGAACTTTGTTAATATCAATTGACGAAGCCTACTGCTGTGTTAAATAGAATGAAGTGTATGGGAATGAAACGATGCGCTATAATAAATAAATAAATTAATATATCAATCAACCAATCAATACAAAATACACATTAAATAGTAAATACATAAAAAAAAATTATTGAACGAAGTAGCTGACTGTGATAAAACTGCAAGATATATCGATCATTAAGTCGCTGTATACGTCTTTTTTTTCTTATACGTTCGCTTAGTCGAGAGGGTATGAGATTGTTGCGTGCAGGTAAGGCAATTTATGCCGTAACTATCGATAATTGTTCGAATTTCAGTAGCAGGTGAAATATAAGGTCTCTAACTTTTGAGAAGATATTCCCTCTCTCATATATATATATATACACACACACACACAGACACACACACATCGCCTTGCCTGCACGCACCAACCCATATTCATTCACGACTAAGCAGACATCTGCAGATAATGATGCGGCTGAATCGGTGTTATATGCACTCGAGCGCAGCAGACATACTCGCATGACGACCTAATACTTAATTCTCATCTATTAACACATTCATTCCGGATTCCTATGAAACAAATCAAGATATAGAGGAATAATTATATAGAATTATATAATATACTCCAGACAGAACGGAAAGTGCTATCCCTGGATTCTATAGAAGAATGCTTCATAATAGTAGGCAAAATTAATATTTAATACAAATAATACTATCGTACGGGTTAGAGAATTTTTAATTCGTCCTCAACGGAGATTCGAACCCAGGTCCGCGGGTAAACGGCACCCATCGCCTTGCCTGCACGCCCCAATCCATATTCCTTCACGACTAAGCGCGTATCGCAAAAAATGATACAATGAATCGGTGTTATATGCATAGTATATTAATTAATTTCCACCAAGTCTTGCCTGTTGCTTTGTTAAAGATGTTTTCCCTTCAGAAAGATCATATTGTATGCGTGACAGGATGTGACCTGAATGGATGTTTGGATTAAATGACAACACAATGTGATGAAACATGGAAGTTTATCAAATGAATATATATATATATATATATATATATATATATATATATATATATATATATATATATATATATATATATATATATATATATATATACTCCATAACATATACAGTGTGGGTCTTTCATGCTCCAAACACACGACTCATTCGATTACTTAACACAAACATTCACTAATGCAAAAACAAAAATTGATTCGTATATTCAAAAACGAAGGTAAGATTTATATAATCTCATGTAATGAATGTAATGAAAATATGATTCATATGATCTCACGTAATGAAAGTAAGATTCAAATAATCTCATGTAATGAAAGTAAGATTAAAATATTCTCGTGTAATGAAAGTGAGTTTCATGCAATCTCATGTAATGAGAGTAAGGTTCAAATAATCTCCTATGATGAAAGAAGTTTCAAATAATCTCATGTAATGAAGGTAACAATTGTATTCGATTGAAACAACATCTTCAACTGAAACAAGTATAATCAATTGAATCAATAAAACAATTGTACCAAACACATAACTCGTGACTAAGTCATTTGTACAGCTCGTGCAATTCACACCTGCGTATGACTCAGATATTTGTAAAAACTTGCAAACGAAACATTTTGACCTGGTTTACGTGTCCATTGTCAAACGACACAGTTCTCACGAATCCTTGGGTTCGCCCACAGTTGTATGATCCATACACACCCTTCATGGATCTACCATGCTCACAAGTTTACAAATCAGCAGTTCCGTCCTTGTATGACCTTGATGATCACACCTGATTCCATCCCGATACAGACATACAGACCGCCAGACCGACAGCCTGATATACCCGCACACACACACGCAGCTAAAATGAAACCAAACTGGTCATAATAACAGGTACAGAATTAAAATCTAAAGATACATGCTAATAAATTATACTCTTAATAGCAACTTGTAACAATTCAGTATTTCATAACGTTTCAAATCCGCGTAATGGTAAAGGCAACATTTCACGCTTCAATATTAAAACTGATATGCTTCACATATCATAAAAATAAAAATATAACATTTACCCCTATGGCTGTAGAACAAAAATAGAGAACGTACACTCCTTGACAAGATCTAAAAGACCAATGTGTCGGTTAGAGAAGAAATTTGTCTTAAATCTCCTGGGGAATGAGTCTTAATAAGGATAAAATACCTGTGCGTACCGTGCTTTTAGTGTCTCTCGCTGCAAGCGATCTATGAAGAGATATATGCTAGTTCAGTTGCTTAACTAGACAAATAATTGTCCATCCTAGTTAACTTTGTACGCATGTACGACGAAAATGATCAAATCGATCTATGACGAAACCAAGTTATTTCTTGCCTTATTCTCTGACAATAGACCCCCCCCCCCCAAGAGATAAATTTACACATTGTTTGTAGCTTTCACAGAATAAAAGAAATTAACTACTAAAGCTGCTTTTCAATATCTAAACTGGTTATACTTTAATCCGGATCTTCTATTTCCATTTTACTCAAATAATCCGCTCCTACGTTTTCGACCCCTCTGATTGTCTCAATTCGAAAACGAAAAGGGTTGAAGTGTTAGCGCCCAACGCATCAACCGAGCGTTAGCGACCTTAGCTTTGTTTAAATACAAAAATGGGTGATGGTCCTTTTCCAGAACGAAGCCTCTCCCAAAATGATACGCAATGAAACTTACCAATCCCTCCATACTACAGCTAAGCATTCTTTCCCAATCACTGAGTACTTTTATTCCCTAGACAGCAACTTCCTACTGGTATAAGCTACCGGCAATATTATTATGTTTTGTTCTTGCAACAAAACTGCTTCCAAACCAAGTATCGGAAGCATCGGTTCTTATGATAAAAGATTTGCTGGTATCAGGTAGCTTTAAAATAGGCGCACTAGTAAATTTTTCCTTCATTGCATTAAATGCGTTTTACTGAGATAGTCCCCATAACACTTTATTTGGTTGCCCCTTCTTTGTTAGGTCAGATAGGGGGGTAGCAATGGGAGCGAAATTAGGAATAAATTTCCTTTAGAAACCTACCAAGCCTTGAAAAGATCGAACGTGCAATTAGTTATTTGGTTCAGGTGATTTCATAACTGCTTCTACTTGCCTGGGGTGAGGTTTTAACTGACTGAGTAGACCATATGACACAGGCACTCCAAATCAGTATAGCTAATACTGCATTTAGTAGGTCGCTCCGTGAGGTTTGCTTCACGGAGTCTTCTGAAAAGTTCAGCCAGAACAGATAGATGTTCCTCCCAAGTATCCTTGTACACATAAATGTCGTCCGCAAAGCTGTCAACGCATACCAAGCCCTTTAGTAATCTGCGCATGACGCAACAACATGTGACGCTGGCTCCGACCAATCCGAATGGCATCACATTGAATTGGTACAGCCCTTTTTGTGTAGTAAACGCTGTCAATTGGCGGGACTCTTCGATAATCGGTACCTGCCAATACCCTTTTGACAAATCAAATTTCGAAATATATCGGTGACCTGATAATATCGCAAGAAGATTCTCCATGTCTGGCATCGGTTCGGCATGAAACAAAGTCACTTTGTTTAATTGACGAAAATCACCACAGAAGCGATTAGTACCGTCTTATCCCTGACAAGGACAACGGGAGATGAATATGGTGAATTAGACGGTTCAATCACCCCCAAACCTAGCACTTTTCTAACCACTTCATCCACTGTCTTTCGCGCATTAAATGGAACTGAGTAACCCTTAATCCTATTTGGATCAGATGTACATAGCTTTATTTTTTAGCTCTGCTAAGGTTGTACATCCTGGTCTATGGTTTGATCTTCATCGATCCGTTCCTCATCCGGTAAAATTTCCACGACATTTCCTAGTCGACATGCATAAGCGCACGAGCGACTCGTAAGGTGAATTTCAAGACGACACATCCGTTTTCGTTTTTACAACTTCGCAAGTTGATCAACGGGATAAACAAAAACGTCCCGAACAGGAAATAACTCCATGTCTTTGAATCGGTGGGCATAATATTTACTCTGAGTTCATGGACGAGTCACGTGAGCGTGAAATGGTCAATCGCTGTCTTCTCATGATGAAATTAATAGAGGAGTGGAAAATCAGACGCAAAATGGATCCAATGCGCGAAGAAAGTGTTCTAGGAGTAAATATTATTGTATTATCATAATCATCATCGCCTGTTATATTAACCGGTATTGATAAGCTTTGCTACAATAATGCATATCCGGTTATTGCAGTTGTTTAAGGTATTTATTTGGTGATTAAGCCATTGGTTGATAATTCAGCGCCAATAGGCACTAGCACGATAAATTACGTAGATCAACGGGTCATTTTGCCATTAACTAACTCGCTCGGTGGACATAGATTTACCGAACTTCAGCATAAGAAAGTTCAGCAATGGGAATCGCGAGTTCGAGAAAATGACAGAAGTTGCGACTTTATAAAGGTGCCATCAAGTGCCCCATCGTTGTCGAGACAATAAAGGGACAAATGTTCTATCAAGCTAGTAAATACCCGCATGGTAGCGTCATTGAAAGTATCGAATAAACCACCATTGCTTATCGATGATGATTTCAAAGCTATCGTCGAAATTATTACGCAAGAACCTGCATAGATATCAGTATTTAACAACGATGCCAGGTCTGACCATCACGATCAGATTGCGTTGTCGTCAGGTGCGTGTTACCGCGTCAGATATTTTCAAGAACAATTACGCCAAACTGTACTGAAATACACCAGCAACGTCTATGATAACATCAGTAACTAGTTCGCGGTCACGTCCGTGGTGTCGCAATTTGCGGAACGAAGAAATAACTGAAAACCAACAGCAACGAGTATTCAAACTCGACGAGATTGCCATTGTCGACACGAATGCGTGATGTTGAGCTAGTTTTATTGGTCATGGTGAATGTTAGCCGTAGTATCAACTCTTCATCCACCTCACGCAGGAACTCGCACATGTTTGCGTGAATGGCCCTATGCGCGCGTCCATCAGCTTAATCTTGAGTGTGTTATGCTTATTTAATTTGTATTGTTTGTTGCTTTTCACCATAAGTTATGTATTTCTGTGTTTTGTAACTGATCTTAGTTCAAAATCAAGTTAATGATTTAGCTGACTAGGGACATTTGTTTGATAAACTAAATAATACTTTGCAAATATTTCGTTATGGTTAAAGTTAATTATTCAGATCATTGTTGCAGGTACCCAAGTTTATTTCAATTTAAGTTTAAGACATTAGTTTTCCACCTAGAAACTTCTATACTTGGTGAAAACTTTGAATGTATTAGAAAGGAGTCTAGCCTACATCCATCCTCTATTACTATGACCGTTTTATATACTATTGCTCTTTACTTGAAAAAAAAAAATACTGATTCATACGCAAGCATCCAAAATGAAATCAGTCTTATTGGTATGTTGAGTTTTAATTTTGGTGTATTTATTTGCTTAAATTATTCACTGGAATTACAAAATGCTCATTAATACTTAAATCATGCATTTAAATTTGTAATGATTTCAATCAAGTATATTTTCGATTATATTATTGTGATATATCAAAAAACGCTTAACAAATCGCCACATTCCAGGTCATTATAACATTTGCGCATTCGAGATTACAACCACATCAACACATTCCATATTAAAATTTATCTGGAACAACACTGGAATTCAATTGGAACTTAATACATATGGACTTCTGATAGAATGTTTAGGATTATTTAGAGTTTAATTCACAATATTCTAAGTTCTGTTGAAATTTTTACTATGTATTGTAGGGAAACACACTATTACTTGAATTGTATAAAACTTGCTGGTTTTCGCTCTTTTTTTGTTCCGTAGTGTAAAACCATATAGTCTTAGTACGTGGTTTGGACATTTTCATTCATTCTGTGCGCGTGAGGATGTTAATATTAAAGTATGCAGAAGGAAGCGTGGATAAGCATCGCGAAGTAATGCGGGCAAATATCCCAGATAAGTGATGAAGGAATTGATATCCATTTGGACCCCAGACGACTTGATTGTTCTTTCACGACAAGAAAAATCTCATGATCTTCAACAAGATCCATTCAAACTGCATCAGGTAAAATATCCAGACAGTCGTCGTTTAAATATGCCAGTGATTTATACCTGACACTCAAATATGTTCTGCTCACCAGTTTTAAACGACATCGTGCAAGTCGGTGAACCCCGCTTTAATATCCGGCGATTATTTTCTTGGCTAGGCAGTAGAGATTTGCAGCTGACAAGAATTCCTGATATCGCATCCAAAACACGTTCGGATTGTTGATTAAAGATTAGAAAGATCACATTTGATGTATGTTGTCTTAGCAACGGTCGCATGCATTCGGCAGTAGTCTAGGGTTGACTTCGACGATGCCAAACACGTACCAGCTCCATCGCAACAAACAATAAACATAATGATCGCGCTGTAACTAGGCGCACTCCGACGCAATGAGGAATACAACGCAAGCGCGTGAGAGACTTGATACTCAAGAGCATTATTGCTCTTGCATGACAGTAAAACAGTCTTTGGCCAAAAAGTAGGTTCAAAATAGACCTATAGCGCTAACGACCACTACATGTACAGGTTTTACTGTTTTCTCGCAGCTATGATACGTGTAAATTCAATGTTCAACTCACTGCGAAACGATGAAGTCTTGCTACCCATGTGTAAGATCGTGTGTTTTATCCACGTTCTATACGGATATTGATGTCCAAATAATCATTCCACGAGTATACGGTTAAAACGCTCAACGACTGATTCATCAATTTCATTAACTATGAACTCAATTTAAGGTAACTAACTCTGACGGTCAATGCCAAAGTTAACCGCCATATCGTCTACAACCAACATAAACTCGTCTAAAGCCTCAGTAATAAGGAAGAACTTTCACAATGAGCGTGTTGCTAACCTAAAGTACCGCGATCACCATTGTAGCCCATAGTGGTAATCTGGCCACGAAGAATTCTTATGTACATGAAAAAAGAACTCACATAAAAAGCCACGAATACGTAATACTTCCTTCCCCACCATGAAAACCTAAACATATTATCATTAGCAATTGGCGCACTCAGCCTTGATAATATAGTTTTGTCCATGTTCATATGTATACTTTAACCAATGCTGTTTATGTATCGCATTATTTTTATATAGGCACAATTATTGACATGATCATCGGCTTCATGTACAAGTTTTGTCACATTGTCTACGATCTCGTAAGGAGTTCCATTTAGCGTACTGTCTAGATAACGATCGTTTATATCAAATCTTGTGCAAGTAAGTCGCACAGGGTCTGCGTTATTATCTCAATTATGTATTTTTTATTTCCCCTTTACGATATTTACTTTTAGATGCTTTTACGTGCACAACGTTTAAAATGTGTGACATCGTTGAATATTTGATGTATTTACTGCAACACAACAAATATTTTATCTCTGTATTGGACACGATGGCAACTCCGCTGATCCGACGAGAATCACGACTTTTCCTTCAAAATTGCATCCCACACACCCTGTGATAACATTAAATACCTGCACAGAGCCACGTTGCGATGCACACGAGGAAAAAGTACTGGATCTGGTTGCTGTTAATGTCTAACCTCTTACTAATGAGACCACAATAACAAAACCGGATGTAAAATATCAAGGTACTAATTTATCGTCAAAATAATTTTCTTGATATCGACATAACCACATCAACTTTAGTATCTGTTGCAGTTGATTGTATAATTAAGTGTTCCTCGTTAATTCAGTTTTTAATGTATCCTAACCCCATGTCAGAGTTAATTGACTCACTTCTTTCTCATGATTGTGTAATCTTTGTTTTAATTTTGTACTTTGTTGCTTTGTTTCCCTGGATAACTTTTTTTTCCCACAGAAATTATTAAATTCTTCGTTGTGCTCTCATACACACTACTACATGGATCTTTTATCAGTAGTTAAATTTTTCATCAAGGACGTGGATACAAGCGTGTACAACGCCTACATGTACAGTTGCTTACATGGCAACGGATAGTTTTAGCATGTTGTATCTTTGAATCGAATTCATTTCCTAAAGATTATGAAGAATGACCATCTGAGACTTTAATTATGTCATTGACTTCTAGCATGGAAATATTACAGTTATCATAGATCTAATATTTATTTTGTCCAAATTAAACTGGTTTGCTATCTTTTTTATTAACTTTTATAACAAATTATAGGATTCATGACATGATACAAACTATTTATGGGATCTTGAAAATTTACTATTTAAGCGCACCATACCTTAAAATGTCGAAAATATTACATTTGGAATAGTTCGATTGGTTTAAAATTGTAATAAATAAATCTGATCCTGAACTAGATCCAATTGTTTAAATAATTATTAAAATACTTTTGGACGACTCATGAGATTAATATCAATGACAATGACGATGAAACAAATCAGATTCTAAACTCAGTAATGTCTGAGAATAAAGTATAAAATTCATTAAAATTGCTGTAAAGCAAATCACCAGATAAATATAAATATTTAACACCGTGCTTCAATGCCACTTTCTACAACTGTATCTTTCCATATAGACAAAGATGGTGTTTATGTTACTTGTAAGAAAGACAACATCTATGATGTAAGCAGTTACGAATGCCCTTACCTAATACTTGCAGCAAATTATTTACTACAATTTTAGATATGAGTAATTTGAGTTATTATCAGTTCTGGCTGAAATTGTTGCAACTGGAATCTTTGTTGATTATGAATTACAAAATATGATAATATTACTTTATACTGATGTGTTGTTTTGGCTGACACTATTTTATAATTACAAAGAAGGATGGATGCAATGTTAAATCTAATTCTGAAATTAAAATGGACACAAAAGGTATCGTTGGTCTTCGATACGGAGGTAGACTTAAGAAATATGAAACGTGGATTTATTACTCAAAAATCAAAATAGTCCGATTGCATTCCTTCGCTTAAATGCTCATTGAGTGGGACAGGTACAACTAAATTAATTGCATGTTTCACCTAGCTATCTCTCTTAACATACTGGTAATCCTTTAATTTATTTACATTAGAGGGGTACTATTATTACAATTTAACTCATTCATTTTCTTCTTATCTTTATAAGGGCCGTAATGCCTCATCTGAAGAATTTTTTTAAGAATGAGCAAGAGAGACGGAACTATATCACCAGACTAAAAAGTTTTCTTCATTTTAGTTCTGTCAAACCATAAGTTCTCTTTTGACTTGAATTGCTGAATTCAAACATAACTGGCTAGAAAACGCCAGACAAAATTTGACACTTGATCAGATTGGACAGATTTGGGAATGACAATTTGAATTAAAGAATTTTATCAATGTTTTTACTATTGTTTTAGTTTAAATATTCCTCTGGGGGTCTTGTTGACGCTCACAATTATGGTCAACAAGTGTTGGTTACCTGACTTGGTCTTAGGTAAGGGACCAACCCAATCTACCATTATTCTGCTAAATGGTTCGTAAAATGCAGGAATAGGTTGCAGATGAGCCTTAGGTATCTTTTGATTGGGTTTTGCTACCATTTGACAAATATGACAAGGTCTGCAGTATTTACAAACATCACGTATGATTTTTGGACGATAGAAGTGATTCAAGATCTTGTGATAAGTATTATTAATCCCTAAATGATCAAGCAAAGTAGTTTCATGGGCCAGACTAAGAATTCCTGTCTGTACGATCTTGGAACTACAATTTGATGGTTCACTGACCACAAGTCACCAGCAAGTACCAAGGGAGGTCTCTATTCTCTCATAAGGATCCCATTTTCAATAAAATAACAGATACTTGTGTAGCTTCAGTTGCACTAATGTCCCTTTGAAACAAACAAGTCAAGTGAATCTCGTTTGTCGCCCTGATTAGAAAAAAGAGACTGAGTAGTCAAAAGAGGATCACTGATCAATACCTTTTGATTGATCCAAACAATGAGTGAAAGAAACCTCATCAAACGACTGACCAACACATGTGTCATCTAAAGGAATCCTTTCTTTATCAACATCATTCTCAAGAGCTTTCTATGCCATAGCGGTAGTAACTGCACAAGCTGGGTATAAATCAGGGAATTCTTTCCAGCTAGGTCATAGCCTAGTAATAAACGAATGCCCTCAATAGATAAATAAGTCACTGTTCCTACTGTCACGGGTCATGAGACTAAGTCTGATGACAAATTTGCACAATGCAGAGTAACATTAACAAAGCCGCACTCTACTCCCTGAATAAGAACAGTCTCTTTATGATGAAGACTTCTCAGAAAAAAGGCAGAGTACCTTTTAATAAAACACTGAGAAGTTCCCGTGTTCCTAAACATTGTAGTACGGATGGGATTGGCTAAATCACCCATGAGTGATATTAATCCCTTCGACATGAATGGTTCATAATTTTCCATCATAAACTCAGACTGGGGTTTATTAGACCCAGCAAAAGTATTGCTTTCAATACATGACCGTGACCTTGACCTATTAAAAGCGGAATATTAGGAATACGTCTGTCTTGATTCTGATGCTTATTTATCAATTTGTAGCAATCAGAAATAACGTGTCCTTTCTTCTTGCAATATGTACACGTAGGAAGCGATGTTGATTTCTGATCAATCTTATCAGAAGCTTGATTTCTAAAAGTTGTGCCAGATTGAAATTAAGAAGGGTTCGCATTAGGCTGAAATACTATTTTACCAGACGGTGGCTGAGTGGAAGATTTACATAAGAAACCTTATGAGCTAAGGAATATTCGTCAGCAGTATGAGCAGCATTTTCCAAGGTTTCGACCATATGCTCATCAAGATAAATCTTAATGTCACTATTGACACAGGAATTGAACTCTTCACGTGGTACAATTTATCTGAGATTTTCGTAATCTTGATGAACTTTCCTGGCAAAGCACCACCCATCGAATAACTCTTCATTTTCTCTTGCAAATTCGACATGGGTTAGTCCAGCTTGCATTTTATAGTTCTGAATTTTGCCGATAAGCCTCAAGGACTAAGTCATAACCCTTCAAGATGCATTCCTTAAGCACATCATAATCAGCACATTGTTGTACTGACAGGGATGCATAGATCTCTCGGGCTTTGCCAAAAAGTGCACTCTATGATAATAGAGTCCAATGCTACCTTGGCCATTTCAAATTTCAGCAATTGTTTCAAACTGAGGAAAATATTTGTCAACTTTTATTTAAATTGGGCACTAATCTAATATTCTTAGTTACATCAAAACACTTGAATTTGTGTGTAAAGTGGGAATGTGCTTTTCACTTCCCAGTCTAATTCTCTTAATCTAAACTGATATTCCCTTTCTTCCTTCTCTCTTTGCATTTGCATCTGTCTCTCTCTTTCTCTAATTCCATCTGTTTCTCTTCTATCTGTATCAGCATTTGTTTCTCTCTCTGCTCTTTTGCCAGTTATATTAATAGTTTCTTCTCTTTATTATTTTAAGTTCAAGCCTTCTTAACTCTAATTCCATCTTGTATTTTAATTTTAATTCCTTTACTTTTATGTAAGAGTTTGAAACAGACTTACTCATCAAAACCAGAGTACTTCTTGTATCGATAACATTGTTTTCCACCATTTATTGGACCAAAATATTTTCTAATTTCTTGCTTCGATAAAGAATCTTTTGCGTCAGAAAGATAATATTTTCTGGCAAGTTGAAGCAATTCATCTTTAGTTCAAGAATTCTAACTGCTCGTGGGTAGGATTTGAAAGAAAGATCTCTAGTTTTGATAACATTGTAAAAAAGCTTGTTGATTTCACTAAAGAATTCTAAAATGTGAAATAATGATTGGGATTTAAAAAATTCAGAAACTAGGGGAATGTCAATTTCAAAAACAAAATTTTCTGAAATACTTTAGCAAAATTCGTATCCTAAGGATGAGCGTTCAATTTTCTGTCACTAGTCTATGCTCTTACAATAAGTAACAGAAAAGAGTTAAGATGACAGAATTTAAAAAATTATTTCCCTAGAAAACAAAGTGAAAAAAAAATGAACTTGTGGTTTTGCGAATTAAATCGAAAAAATAATCCAAGAATTAAAAAGACAAGTCCTAGTAATAAACAGTCCTGAATAAATATCAATTCAAGTCCCAAAGAGATTTAAAACTGAAGGCTATGACGTGTCTGTTATGGCCTGCGTCGAACTGATGCGTCAACAGTCTCTTGTTGAATCACATAAATATTATTCCAGGTTTGAATTCAGTTTTAATTCTAATAAATGTCTTTATCCAAGAATTTTGTCAGAGCACTTTTGTATTTCCAGAGAAAATTATCACTTGAATGCAATAATTTGAAGAAAATAAAATTCAACCCAAACTGGTCAGAACATAATACAACTTAACGTGTGAAGTGTTTTAAGCCCAACTGACAAACTTTTATCAAAACATTAGTTATACGACAAATTAAGACGCAAAACAGATTCCCGGATGAGAGACAAAAGTTCTTTCTTTTGGAAAAAATAAAAGTTTGTTACCAAATGGCACATGATGCAAATCACGTAATCCAAGTATGACCTTCACTCAGCTTAGTGATTCCTACTGTGTGAAAGTTTAAAAAAAGGAATGCAAAAGTTGTTTACCACAACTGTCGCTGATTTTGGAACAAAGTCAGCAACTAGATACAGTGTTTCATTTCCCATAGAGGATAATGAAGCTGTTATTAGTTGTTTACATCACTGAATTTAAAAAAATAAAAATTAGGTCAAACAGAACTGAACTCAATTCAGGACAACGCCATGTCCAGTAAACAATGTTACATTACAATAGCATGTAATGGAATTAAAAAATAAACACGAACACTTAAATTACATATACATAACATCTCTAACTGACCAGTATTATCAGGATGTTGCGACTTTCTTAAGATGTCATACAAGTTTGCCGTCCTGCTCTACTGTGAAGTATTTTACGAGTCGGCAGAGCGTTTTGTATTTGCTTTTTAGTCATTATGTAATTGCCTCTATTTTCATCTGATGTAAAGGATATGTAATTAATCAAAGCACCTTTATTTGCTTTCCATTTATCGATACATACACCATCAAACCATGGAGAAATGTCTTTAATGCAGGCATTGAATTTCTTTTTTCCTGAAAATGAACCTCATTTTTAAACTATCAATTTCCATTTTTTTCTAATAAAGAGCGTTACTGCTGTAGTTTTTACAACTCATGAATTGTGCTTTAATAATCCATTCAAATGTTCATCTAATTTCTCAGGGTCTCACTGTATATCAGCAAGGAACGCGGTTTTAAAATCTAGACTCAACTTATTTTGCAGCATTATTAAGTACAATCTTAAACGAGCGAGACAATGGACTCTGATATGAAACTTTTAAAGCCCTGATTATCGACATCAGCACGAATGCTAGAAATTAGACGTGGATTTAAAACTGTTCAATAGATTTGACAATATTATCTTTCACCATTAACCTGGTAACAAGCATAATTTGATTTAAGTTTCTCTCGATTTGAATGTAATTTTGTAGTAGCAAATATCATACAGTGTTACTCGAATTAAATGTTTGCAGAATGCGGAGGCGTTCACACATTATTGACAGAAGACACATGTTCTTCCATTGTTGTTTCTAATGCTGCTACTGGCTATTTTTGGATGGGATCGCTCCACAATGTTTCTTTCAAAATGTATTGGACTCTTTTAAAGAGTTATGAATATTTGAAGAAATGTGATCGTAGTAAACATGTTAGTCGTGTCTTCTCTTCCACGATATTTATGACTCAACATAGAAAATAGTATTTATTACACAATAATAATGATCATGTGTACAATAATTAAGTATTCCATACTTGCGCAAGAGTGCACAGTTTTGTAATAAATACATGAGAGTTCTCAGAGTGAAGCCGTTTTATGTGGAGGCCTCTCATATACATCTCAGTTAATATAACAATAAGGCATCATTTCTTTCCCTTCCTTTTACCTGACTGCGAAATTCGATATTATTAGTACAGACAAATTTGCTTCGAACCTCGACTTTTATAATCAGCTATAACCATACTGGCCGCGTTCTTTGACTAATATTGTAATACCTCACCAAATCACTTACTTTGACCTTCCATTATTCCACAATGGTATAAATCCGATTTTATTGCATTGAGATACACATGACATAACTTTAAAATTGGTACCTCTTATTACCTTGTGTACTTTGCCACTTGACTTAATTTCACAATACATATTACGTTTTACCTCGAGCACTGTACCGATTTCTCTATTCATATACTTATACAAAGACATATACTTATTACTTTATAAGCTTTACCATGAATATTTAGGACCACTTTATTGTTTCCAAAGCCGTACTCTACATACAGTGTCTAGTTTCTTTTCAAAATAGTCAAATGCAGAAAAGAAACTTATTTCTTTTTTCTTGTTTTTCAAATTTTTACCAGTGCATGTGGAGATAGGATATCATCTAGAGGGAAGAAACCTTTTCTAAACCTCGACCGATTTTCATGTAAAGAAAATGATGACTCTCACTAATCCGCTATTATTCCATTTAGAATAGAGTTCAACAATGTTCTAAAACAACACAATATGTCCCTAGATCTAGGGTATGTTATAAATACCTTACTGTGATACACTGGTTGTGTTAATCATCTAAATCTAAAACTCTATGATAATTTTACTGTCGAAACAAGATAAAAAAGAAACTTCATAAATGTAGAAAAATAGGTCTCATCAGTTTCAATGTTAATTCTTAATATATCAGTAATTCTGACCTTTTGTTTCCTACTGGACTTACATATTATATCTTTTACAGATACGGCTTGAATGATTTAGTTCAGCTTCTATTAATATCATTCAGTGTAATCTTCTTTCATAACAATATATATGCCGGAGACTTACCAAAATACTTATAGTGCGTGTCCTTAACTTCACAAAATGAAATAATGCAATAATAATAAATAATAATTTAGCATCCAATAAACTCGAAACTGGTTGCACAGAATTTTCGTCGTTGGTGTTGTTTCTTTATCCCAATTGTTAACTTCACAAGATATTTCTCTACAAAAATATTTTCCTAAGCCGGTACTTTAAATAATCATCGGAAATCATAACTCAAACTCCAACAAACATTTTCTTTTCGAGAGAATCAATGCCTAATACGTTTAGTTTTAAGTCCTAAGCAAGTCATATTTTGCTAGTCAATATTCTTAGCAAAACCATTACGTTTTGTTTCATTCATTGTGATATATGTTTGTAGCACATTTTCAATTTTCTTATCATTGAAATTATTTTATAATCAAGCAAAAATCTGTAAAGAGAATGTATATCAGACAATATAGTGTCATACCCATAAACTTTGAAATTGCAGATATACAGAAAGTACATAATCAGCAATTAATGCAGTTTTACATGTAAACTAACCTATGACTCAGTCATTTTATATACGTCCGTTTAATACAAACAGATTCAGCGATCTACACATTTCAGTTATTCTACTTTCACATTTATTATTTGTATCCATCAATTCCTCAACGAGAGGAAAACTCAGTCTTCCTAGGGTCAAAACTAATTTGAAATTTAAACAGTCATTATTGATAATGAGTAACTGTAGTCTAATTTTCAGACGCAAGCTCTAAACATCTTCAATTCCACATTTGGACAATTTGTGCAAGATGAATACAATTATCTAATATTGGAGTAAATATTGTGATGGTTGTATAAACAACAAGACTTGGAACTATGATTGGCAGTGTTCTATATCCAGCATACCATTTAACTGTCCATCAAGAAATCAATTTTAGAAATGTTTAGTGCAAATACACGCAATGGGTGTGTTTAGGCTCAACTTGTCTGACCTTTAAGTTACCGATAATGACAATCCATTTCAAACCAGGTTAAAGTCCCAATCTGATCTTTATCCAAAATTTACTGCCTGAGGCGAGGTTTTGTTTGAGGGAGCAAACATGTCAGCTTCTTCATAGCCCGTCTAAACATTGTCCAAAAAAAAGACACTGGCGATACTTAGTCGTAAAGATAGATAGATAGATAGATATTTATATTTCGTGGGTGTAGAAACTTTAGATCGTAATCCTCCAAAATTTTTTAAGTAAATGGGTTTGTGATACACAATCGATAAGATAAATGCAAACTTATAGCCCATTAGGCTGCTTGGTAATGAGCCTCAATACACCTTTTGCAAAGCAATGTATCTCACATTTATCAGGTTAAAAGCAAATAGATATAAACCCTGCTAGAACGTTTAATGGGGACCTTTTTCAAGTATCTCGTCTCTCAGGTTACACGTAAGAAAATAATTTTTAAGAAAACCCATATAAAAAATAATCATTCATGGTTACAAATGTTTGGTTTACATGTTATTTCAGCTGACTAATATTTCGATTTATGACCACACATTAACGATCATCCTGACGTAAAATAATTCGCTTGACTGGACCTATCATGTGCTCTAGGCCATTCCGACTTTATGTATGTATGTATGTATGTATGTATGTATGTATGTATGTTATTACGTACAACTTTCTTATTTCTAAAAGTTATGAATTCATTGCACTTGTGCAAGAATGTTTTACTCCAGAAGTACTTTCGAATATGCTTTATATGCAAGCTAGTAAACATTGGGTATATTAAAATAAAATGGTTTTCGTCTTCGTTATGACGGCTTGCACGAACAGGTGATAGATTTCACTTCTATCCATTCTACTGCTTCGGTATCTCCAAGTTTCAATTCTCGGATTATTGGAAGACAATAGGATTGTATTCAAGGCTGATCCATGTTAATGGCTACGCATTGATGTGAAATAATCTTTTGCATCCATATTCGTTTATTTGTATTTGATATAAAGACAGTTTATTAGAATTTTTTAATTATTCCAGTCTAATAGAAAAGCATTTGTGACTTTTTAAAATACTGGAATAATGTAGCATTTTACAGTATCAGGAAACATCCACACTTCACTAGAACCATATCTGTTTAAACCCTCTTTTAAAAGTTCTTCTCAGTCCATCCTATCATTTGATACATTTTCAACGTATATCTGACTATATGCAGTGCTCAGTGTAAAATTTTCCATAATTTTTAAGCCTGAACCAATATTTGTATAACTTCACCAGCCTGAAATATTTTAGTGGGAATAGTCCAAGCCTCCCCTATACACAGACATCGGAAGAAATCATTTTTTATATTTATAAAATATTTTTAAAATTTCGTTTTTCATTTACAATTGGTTCATCTTAATATATCTGATGAGCAATTCAACGCTGGAACAACATACATTGAAAACATTTCAAATATTGATTAAAGTTTAAGTAACATGTTTTCAACTTACAAATAAGGGTTGCCATTGCCCATAGTGCCTTATTTACTTTTGTTGAGGTTTAGAGAGTCTTCCATGCTTTGGAGAACAAGAGTAAGGTATCTAAAATTTTCCACCAGCTCAGTAATAATCCGGGTATTTTCTATACTTCCATTACAGTCCATTCAACACATATAAACTTGACCAGCTCAGTAATAATCCGGCTATTTTCTATACTTCCATTACAGTCCATTCAACACATATAAACTTGACCAGCTCAGTAATAATCCGGCTATTTTCTATACTTCCATTACAGTCCATTCAACACATATAAACTTGACCTCACGTAAGCAGCATGTTTAAATTTATTAGAGGATTGGCATCTATCTTTGTCGGAGTTTCTCTTCAGGCATACAAAACAAAACCTCTTAATTTAGATATGAACTATTGTGCATGACCGGAGAGGATGACAGATAGTTTGCGTTGGAGGTAATAAACAGCATGAGATACAGTGACCTCACCCATGTTTGCTACAAGGCTTACTGACAGGTGAATATTTACATAGAAACAATTCACATACCTCTACAGCTTGTGATATTGCACCGCAAACTGACGCTTAATGACAAAACTTTCCGTAAAGTGAAGTTGCCACCTACCATGAGCCTATATGCACAGGCTATGTTGTAATGCACGTCCTGTGCGCTCATAGCACATCGGTTTTTCCATCGCAAGCACATCACTCGTGCAGAATGAAGTGAACAGAACTCACTACATCGAAATAATGTATTATATAAATATACCTAAACCACCCTCAAGTAACACTATACACAGAAACGATATCCGAGTCCATTTTATCCCAAATACACGTAAACAATAAATAGACGCAATTATCCGTGACAGTAAAGTGACTGAGACATAGGTCAGTTGCGAGTAAAAATGCGTGAGTTGTTGATGATGTGTGGTCTGTATGTCTGAATCTTCAAAGTTTATGGTTCTTAACCATTATTGACGTAAATACATTCTTCACGCAGATCTTAGCTAGCTTATAAGAATGATAATTTCAATGACAGGAACATTGAAAATGTGTTATAATTACCTGTACGATTTAATGAAACAAAATGTAATGGTTTTGTAAAGAATATTAATGGGGATCCGGCTTACATGAGATCTAAAAATCGATTGATTAGTTGTTGGTTCTCTGGATAAGAAAAATATTGTTAGCATTTGAGGAATGATTTCCAAAGATTATTTAATATATCGGCTAAGGAAACATTTTGTTGCAAAAAAATATATATTGTGATGTTAAGGACACGCATTATAAGTAGTTTGGTAAGTCCCCGGCATAACTACTGTTAAGTAAGAAGATTACACTGATCGATATTAATATAAACTGAACTAAATCATTCAAGTCGACCATATAGAAATGAAACCTGTAGGTCCAGTAGCAAACACAAGACCAGCATTGAACTGAGGAAGCTTTGTCAGTCAGACGCAAAATTATTGTTGAAAAGTACTTAATAGCAACAGAGGACCAAAGATACTCCTGATATCTACATGAACGTGTTTGATGAACACTTGAAAATCTGAATCAAGCTTTATATTCAGTTGAAAATGACTACTTAAGTGCAACGTTATGTACTGAAATGGGAGATTAATTAAATCTATTACTGTTGAAGAAGTATACAACGCATTTCAAAATCTTAAATTAACATAGTTATAAATATAATCAAGGATTACACTGAAACCGATGGAACCTGTTTTTCTACATTTTGAAACTTCTTTTTTCAATCTTGTTTTGACAGTGGTATTATCATACTAATTTAGATTATAGGATTAGGGCAACCAATATATAATAATAAAGGCAATTAAAACATACCCTAGAGCTACCAACCTACTGAGTTGTTATAAAAATTTTTTAACACTATTCTTTATGAAAGACTGGCGGACTATTGAGAGCCATCATTTACTTTTCATGAAAATCAGTCTAGGATTAGAAACGGTTATTCCCTTCTAGATAACATCCTTTCTTTACATGCACTTATAACAGCTTTAAAAACAAGAAAAGAAGAAATAATTATGTTCTGCATTTGGCTATTTGGAAACGGCTTTAGACACTATATGTATAGTACGGCTTTGGAAACAATAAGCTGGTTCTAAATATAATTCATGGTAATGCACATCAGGTCATCAGTTATACTTATAGTGAAATTAAGTCAATTGGTAAAGTTCTCCAGGTAAAAAGTAGCATGTATAGTTAATTTAAGTCAATTGTTAAATCACACAAGGTAATAAGAAGAACCTATTGTAAAGTTATGTCATGTGCATATTAATGAAACCCAGTCGGATTTATACCATTGTGGAATAAGGAAAGGTACATCGAAGTCAATCGATGAATTGCTCAAGATAATAAGTAATATTTACAGTGACATTAAGTAATACTTATATGAATGAAAAAAAAAATAATAAAATAAATGTTACCAATGTGGAAAACGAAGCTGTCAAAATATGTCATCCATTTTATTTTCCTTACATCTGAATGACTGAAAACGTCTTGCCGGCAAAGATTTGAAATGTTGCGAATTTTACACAGAAACAAACATACTATATGCTGCACATAAAAGAAAAAGATTTTATGGAAGCTTTTTTATCAAACAATTAGGGCTGATTTATTGGTCTAGACATATTACTGGAGGAAAGTTTCAAAATCGAATACACGATGCTGCTGATGGCATATTCAGTTTCATTTTATAAATAAAATAAGTTTCGCGTATCAAGCATATCTATATCTATATCTATATATATATATATATATATATATATATATATATACATGTGTGTGTGTGTGTGTGTGTGTGTGTGTACTCAAGCCTCTATTCCACCACCATCAGTAATTGGTATTTTTACTCTAGGCGGTAAGCCACCATCGTCAGTAGTTTGTGTTTGTTCTCTAGCCACTTTGCCACCACCATTAGAGTTTGTATTTGTTCACTAGCCGCTATGCCACCGACGTCATCTTCTGTTTTTGCACCCTATCCGCTATGCCAATACCGTTATAGTTTGTATTTATACCCTATCCGCTATGCCAATACCGTTATAGTTTGTATTTATACCCTATCCGCTATGCCAATACCGTTATAGTTTGTATTTATACCCTATCCGCTATGCTTCAGCGCATACACCTTCCATGCTGCATGCTCTTGTTTCACAATCTTACGCGCTATATATTGTTACGTATATGTAATAAATTACTTGTGTGTTAGTTTTAAATTTCTTTTTGTTTTATTTTGTTTCATTGCATTTTGTTGTAGTGATAATTGTTTTTACTGGATTTGACATTTTTCCCACTAAATTCAGTTTACTTCTTTTAGCCTGATTAGAACGTAAAAGTGTTGCTTTTTTGTATTTTTAGCTGGCCTTGGTTCAAAATTTTGTAAACACTGGTTGAAAATGATAGGTCATTACCAAAGTCATGTTCAGCCCACGTGTTAGCTCAATTGTAAACAATTTTGTTCTAAAAAAAAATCATTTCCGATGTGGGAATCACTGATTCTAAACTAGGCTATTCTAGCCTACGTGCTAATTGACTTGTAGTAAGTGATCACATGACCCATCACGGGTCTGAAGTTACGTTTTAGTTGGGTTAAATGCTCATTCTCAATGTTTTTGAGTCAGTTATAAATTATGCCTTCAGGCCGAAAGGTCTTACTGTTGTTGCCAATTTAATTTAGGTTTTTTTTTTTTTTTTTTTTTTTTTTTTTTTTTTTTTTAAAATAATTTATTCGCCCTGGAAAATACTCTTTTTCATCGAAATTCTTGGACAAAAACATTTACTAAATTATTCGGAATTCAAAACCCGGAGTTATGTTCTTGGTGACTTAAAGGCACAACAGTGCAGCTGAGGGTGAATTTTCTTACAAAAATGTTGGGACATTTATGTATATCAACTGATTAAATACTATTTAAAAAGCAATTCTGGGGTAATATCAAGTACGTAGAGGTTCTCATAATGAAATACGAGCTCTCTGAAATCTTCGTACGTAGCGTAACGAATCTATCGTCTCCATATTGAAATCGCGCTCGGCAGTAATCGGCAGATTCCGAACGAATAACACACATTATTCCGGTGACCGAAATTTACATAATTATATGCCAAATTGTATACACTGAGGTTGATGACGTAAAACACAACCACACTACGAAACCCCGCAAAATGTCAACAACCGTGAGTACGATCTTCTTCAGATCTCGTTCTTTTCTCCTTATCCTTTCCTTTCTACTTTTAATTTGAGAGGAAACATTGAAATTTATTTAGAACTACTCTTATAGTTGTATTTAAATAGTTTTTGTGGTACGAGAATGATTTAAATCGACCTGCTTTGTACAGTATTGCAAAAACCCACAAGTATTAGATTTCTTGTATAGTATTCGCACTCCCTCACGTCCCCCTACCCCCCCCCAATTTTATAAACGAAAATCATCTAGGATATTCAAAAATGCTCAAAACGTAGTAATTTCATTAATCAATTTATAAATTATAACCAGATTGTCACCAGTGCATCCCTAGCACTCTCATCTTTCTGGCGTTTCAAACAAAGCGGAAACGAAATCGTGGTATGCTTCTCCAAGTTAATACCTTACTTACAAAAGGTTTAAATAAGAGTTTTATTAAAATTTGCGACTGGAGTATGGAATCCGAGCCAGATCATAAAAAGTACACACGCACAAATGTACAGTCACTTGTCACTTGAAGTTTGACCACCGTTTTCAGTGTTTCCATTTACCTCATTAGCGCTTCAGAGACCCCCACATTTTTAATTTGACCCCCAGTTTTGATACCAAAGTTTGTTTTTTACCCAGTCTGACCCCCAGTTTTGACACCAAAGAGATTTGTGACTCTCAGACATGTACCCCTAAGGGATACATTGGTTTTATCCTTGCACATGCTTATAGGGTATTATCCACCCTGAGTAAATATACACAGAGATTTTTCTTTGGTGCCCATATAGGAAATTTTGGAAACCTCCCCCCCCCAAAAAAAAGCTTGACCTGATCCAGCCCAGAAAAGTTCCATCAAATCACAACCTCGCATGTATTAATTTCTGATTCTCAAATAGCACTGTATTCCTGTAAGTTTGATAAGTATGAATACATTAGTTTTTCAAATTATGAAATACTTTTACATATTAAAATTCATTGCAGAGACAACTGGGCCACTGTAGTAATTATACTAAGCAATAGAGAAGATACACATCGAATGATAAACTCAAATGTAGAAACTTTGTTTTTACCTAGACTGAAATTAGCTCACTCTCAAGCTCAAGTCCAGAGCGACCTTTAAGAGGGAGAGGGAGAGGGAGAATAAGTATGAGGCGTGGAGCAAGAACAAGAGGGGGAAGAGGAGGAAGACATTCTGTGCAGCCTGAAAACAGAGCTGACCAAGCTCTACACATAGTTCAAACAAGGGAGACAAGAATGAGGGTAGCTGTTTATTTATGTCTTGCAAAACAAGTATTGATACATATTAAAAAATGTTTGGTACCTGGCAAAGACTAATATATTTTTATTGTTTGTTTTTATTTTTGTAATCATATCATTATATATGTTTTTTAAGTGCTGTCAAATGTTGTAAAGCGCTTAGAGCTTCTAAACATTAAGCGCTATACAAATTCCTCATTATTATTATTATTATTATTATTATTATTATTATTATATACAAGTCAGTAGTGTTTTGCACAACTTAGAAAATGCACACTTCTATTGAAGGATTATTTTACCAAACAATGTATGTTTGAACTGCTTTACTTTTTGTTGCTACTAACCACCCCACCCCAATATCATTTGATAAAAGAAGACTATGCACAGATACCACTGAAAATACAGAGGCCACCTCGTTTACATGGCAGCTTTATATAATACATATCATCTATTTTGAATTTATGAGTGACTGTACTTATTGATATAGGGATATTGGTTTAGGAGTTTAAGCAACCATACGTAGGGATGTAAATAAATGCTTGTGGTACAAAAAAACAATTACATTCCTGTGATAATCAAAATAAAAACTAGCTAAAATCATTTCATATATAGGTAGAAGTGATCTATACTAGTGGCATACAAAACAAATATTTAATACGGTTAAAGTCGAAATGCCCTTTTTCCAAAATAAGTAATACATTTTTAATTTTTTTTTCCCAAAAATTCAAAATAGTAACAACAATCTATGCGATCTTACTTTGGAGTTCAGCGATTAGACCTGACTAAAATATTGCAGTTTTTTAAAAAAAATTAGACTTGTACGTAATTCATATATCCATTTAAGTTGTGTAAAATAATGACTACACTTTTATTCTTCTGTTTCAAATATGATGCATGCCTTAGGGTGTATTTGTAAAACCCCAAAATATGTTAAGATAATACTATATATGCACTAACACGATAAACATAAAATGTTAAGAATCCTAAAATGTTTTATTTGCCCAGAATTTAGACTGACATGAAGGCTTGCAAGAAACAGAAACTTTATTTCATATTTGATATAACATTTTGGGTATGATTTTTAATTGCCCAGACTGCTTAACATTCAATTTTTGGTGAACACTGAAAATAATTTCTATAATAAAAATGTTTCTTCATGTAATGGCAATTTTGAAACTGCTTTAATTATTTCAATAACGTTTATGTTATTGCCAAAGCTTAAAATTTGTATGTACAAAATATATATCACAAAAGGTGTGAATAAATTAACAGGTATGTGGGCTACATTACAGAAAACCTCTTTGTCTATACATGATATGTGTAGCAACTGCCTATGAATATGTAACCTGCACTTTGTACTGATAAAATCAAAATACAGAATCCATTTATACACAGAATTAAAACTTTGATACTTACTCTTACAATACAACATTTGCAATCACTTCTAATTCCAAGGTGGACTTGCAAAGAGTGATACCTTATGTTAATACATAATTGTTGCAAATGTTGCAATTTCCATGGTATCCTGATTTTAGCTTTAAAGTTTTTTGTACCACATACGTACGGGGATTCAGTATGCTTAATCTTTGAATCAAATTCCAGGAGATCCTAAGAAATGTGGAGCCAGACTGGCTGAGGGAACTGTTCCTACAGATGTTGCAGTTCCACCTCAGCCTAGTCATTAATGTTTTGGAGCCAGGGTCAAGGCAGTGTGGAGGTTATCACCCAACCCTTGACACAGGATTACCAGATTGGTGTGTGTGTAGAAAATGTAGGGAGATGCCCACAGACCTGGAAAAGGTGTGTTGTGAGAGACAGCACTGCATATCACTTTTGCCGGTAATGAATATATCAACTTTTGTTTAGAATGCGTATTGTTGTTTAATGCATTATTCTTGATATGCTTAAGAGTTTCTTTCACGCAGAAAGTTTCATGAATTTTAGCGAGACTGCTTACCAAATGAGACATGCTTAGGTTATTTCTTTGCAACCAATGTGAATGAATTTTAAAATTGTAAGCCACCAAACAACAGACATGCATACATATGCAAATGATAAGGACCTTTTTATTACAATTGATCTTCATCGAGTAGATTCTATTCATTACCGGGTTTCAATGTGGGTACCTCACTATGCTAAACAAATCTAAGCAGATGATGATACAAGGATAAAATTCTTTTGTAAATATTATCTTCATCTGCAATCAGCCATCCCTATTTGATCCCGATGCAGGTGTCTCTGCCTTCTAGAAATGCTCACCAAACACTTTGAGCTGTCCATCTTAATATAAACTACACTTTAATATCAGTTCTAGTTGTGATGGAATTCTCAGCGCTCATGTCAAAATAAAAACCGTGTGCAGTTTTGATCCATGCTTATTTTACATTGGAATTTACTGATGAAAGATGAATACAATTTGAATAAGTGTATGTTCCTATTATTTCTTGAAATATATCTTTTACGATTTTGAAATAGAATATTACAAATTGGAATAATTTTTCAGGATTTTCAAGTTCTAATCCTTGATGAGGCTGTACTTGCCTTGGCCAGGATGTACAGACGGGATGTTCTTGTCTTCGATGATGAAGTTGACTTGATGAGCGCCAACAGGCATGCTGCCTATAGGTAGTTCATATTATGGCAGCATGGAAGACTGGGATCTAGACAGAGACGTGTCATTCCCTCCTGCTGTGTCTGGCGGATACGTGACAAATATCCGGATGCTTTTGGACAATACACTGGCTTCATCCCCTCAGACTTGCATGAACTTAAACACTTCTTGCGGGTACAAATTTGTATATTAGTGAATACAGTTGACTTCATTCTTTGTTTTGTTGTAACTGCACATAATATTGCATCAAACAATAATGCTTCCATTCAGATATTTTTAATCACTAGTCTATTCTGCCTATAAACAATGTTGGTAAGGTCATAAATAATCAAGATAAATGTTTTCAGCAATTGCAGATACAGCATCATACATTGTTTTCAACTACTGATATTTACAGGATATTATATAACGTGTAATCCGCCTTAGCGGACACCTCCATATCTCAGACACCTTTTATATATTACATAGCTAAAATCGAGAGATCTTCTCCTTCACCAAAACTTGAGTTGATGGTGGTTCTTGAGGTGCCAGGTTTCTGCTAATTCTCCTGGGATCATCTTCCTTTAGTTCTCTTCTGCTCCTCATACCCTGCTTGTCCTCAAGTCGACAGATGAGGGCTTTCTGAATAAGCTCCCTGATGTTGGGATATGTTTTCTTTTCCTTGCAAGGGTAGACGGACCATCTGCCGCTTTGTTTGTTGTAACATCGATGATACCTGTTTTAAAGAAAATTTTATTTTCTTAACTTGTGTGACAAGCATCCCCATGCTAACACATATTGAGTTTTCACCTAATATTAGAGCCTCATGAGCAATTTCCTAGGAGGAGTTGTCGAGGGGTTGTTTTTGTTCTTATTTGTTCTATCTCCAAAGTACTACTTGAGACAGGATGTATTTTTACCCATTTCTTCAGAAGGCAACATATTTACATGAGCAGGTATTAGCTAGTAATCATCATCATGACAGTAATGTCAACAAACCTGAGGAAATTCCATGAATCCCAATTATCCTTAATAAAGTGGGTCAGTCCCCTGGAAAGTGCTATACATATCACTGGAACTAATTATTAGACTTGCATTTGTAAAGTCAAAGGAAATATCCACTAGAATGATAATAATACTAATTACAAGATCTGTATGCATGAAAATAGTAAGATTCCTCGTCCCAAATGTAAAATAATGTGTGCCAGTTGTTGCAAAATGACTTGTACATATGAATAATATTCCATTGGCTTGATGTCCAAGCAGGGATCAAAATGTACAATCAGTATGTAAAATTATTTCTAATTTTCTGTAGTGAAACAAACTTACACTATATCCCCTTCCTTGTTTCTCATTACACCTCTGCCACTGTGGATGTTGTGATCCAAAGCAGCTAGCTCATTCCTAATCCTGTACACAGGAGGGGTGTATGAAAATCTCTTGGCACAGTATATCAGGGTGTGCTGATGAAAAAGCTCGAGCTCAGCAGTGCTTCTGCAATTATCAAGAACATGTGTCATGTGTCATTTGTAATCTGCTAACAGATTAATACAATTATTAAATACTAATTACTGCTGGTAAATTTTGCATATATAAAATCTTTACTGCTGCATTGATAGAGTGTCATGGAATTGTCTATACCTGATGTGCATGTATTATACCTGAACGTACCAAAGGCTCCAGAAGGGTCACTGTACATGTATCATAGCTGCTAGCAGTCTTGCACGAAAACCAAAAATGGTTTATGATGTCTTTGGACCATTGTAATAATGCCACATTTTCCTTTTGTTTGGCAACCTTGAAAAGAAGGCAGATAAAAAAAGCTAAAAGTGCATGAAGAGCAATCATCAAAACAGACATTTTTCCAATTCCAAAAGCTGTATAACAGGGAAGAGTGAAAACCAACAAGTTTTGTACAAGTTAACAAATTATTTAATTCCCTAGAATACAAAATGAACATTTAAAAAGAACGCACAGTATTGTGAATTAAATCCCAAATAGTCCAATATGTTCTATCACCAGTCCAAATGAATAAAAATCTAATTAAATTCCAGTGGTGTTCAAAAAACTTCACCTCTCAATGTATTGATATCCCTTTAGTCGCCTGTGACATGGAGATGTGCCAACAGTCTTTTGATGAATTACAATAATATAATCCGGGATTTTACCTGAATTGAGTATAATTCAAATAATATAATCTAGGATTTCCTTATCTGAATTCACTATATTTCCAAGTTAATGTTCAAGTCCAAGAATATTATAGATGAATAATTTGTTATATCCAATGAATAATAATTTGAATAGATAAATCCGCCCAAAATCAAATACTGAACACAACAATAAGACTGACTCCACCTTAGATGTTATATGCAAGAATGAGTAATTTCGCAAGTAAACAAGATCAAATAAATAGCACACACAAACAGAACTAGGATGAGGGGCAAAAATTCATTTCTAGAACAATCTAAGTTGTCAATAAAATAAAATATGTTACTAAAATAAAGAACTTGGGAAACATGAGGTACATGGGGGAATACCAAAGTCCTAGACTCTGATAAAGATTAACTATTTTATACCTTAATAATGATCTAAATATTTAACAAACAATCATTCGATAATAGCAGCTACGTATTATGTTGTTTACAAAATAAACGAACTTGATATGACAAGGTCAAGTCCAAAATGCTTTTATTCATAACATATAAGCATGGAGAAAAACCTAACCAATAATAAAATTTAATATACATAACTCTATAAAACTACGTTTTTGCTCATTTTACCAATAGCCTGCAATAACTGCCAATAGGATCATAAAGTTTAAAGGGACAACTGAAAGATCATGTTCAAGTAACAAAAGCTCTTTCTTAGGTTCAGTCTCCTTGATTTTATTTGGTCTGTTTAAGGATGTTATACTACTGCTGAGCAATAGGTGGAATAGACAGGAATCTTACCTTCATTATTTTCTTTCCAAGGATTTTTGCAACATGCCATATATCGTGGGAGTGTTTGATGGTGGGATAGGACATTCCTGAAATCGATAAAATGAACACAAGAAGAAAATGCAGTGCCTAGGGAGGAAAAACTGTAAAATCCAGTACTATAATCCTCGCAAAAAAAATTTGCAATTGTTTGCGAATACACAAAAATGAATATAATAAAAATTTTCACAAGTCAATATAATGAGGAGTTTATGTAAGTGTATGGATGTATAACTTGTGCTATAATGTGGCCATGTAAGTGTATGGATGTATAACTTGTGCTATAATGTGGCCATGTAAGTGTATGGATTTATAACTTGTGCCATAATGTGGCCTTGTGAAAACTGAAAAGTATGGTGATATTTGCAAACAAAACAAAATAACTCACTCATAACTGATCCATTTCCTACATGAGCGTCTGTCACCACCTCCTTGATTTTTATACCTCTCTCAGTCAGTTCTGTCATGGCTTTCTGAAATCCTGCCTTTTCTAGGGCTGGTGATTTTCTCTGAACCATCCTTTTGTCCAGTGTGTGAATAGTCAATATTTTTTTGCTGTTATCCTCCATTATTGTGTAGGAACAATACTGGGCTGAATGGCCTGGAGAGTCATTGCGCCCATCACCTTAAGAAAAGAAATGGGAGACAATCGTTAAACAAAAGAGAGAAAAATTAAAAGTCCTCTTTTCAACATTATTTAAAAGACCAAATATGAATTAATTTGCACTTGTTTCACTTGTATGGATTTCAAACAAGTCTTCAACAATCGGGGTTCAGTGGTCCACTGAGTTTACTGATCCAATTATTATGAACCATTCTGTGATACCTAACTTAAAATGTCTGGTAGCCTGATGATGTTCATCTACCGCAATACCAACATGCAGTTACAGTTGGTTATTTTGATTATGTGATCTGCCCAACTGGCTTTTATTCTCCATACCTGATGATTCTGACCGATGACTAGTCAACATTGGGCTTCTGTCCATAGAGTATAAATAGAATTTAGCAATGCAATTTATGAAGTGCTACATAGTGAGATTTATACATCAAAATTATGTCAGGGCTGTTCCATTAAAACATACATGGGACCCAGGAAAAGCACTTTTAAAGTGGGGTACTCACTCATAGATGCAGTTTAGAAATATTTTGCCATTTTAAAATGAACTCTGTGAAATCAAAGTACCCTGGCATATATTTACAAAACAAATGCCTTCCTTGGGTACCATGTATGTTTACATGCAACAGACCTCATGTAATCTGATACGAATACTTCATTATAATGCAGTATCACAAAAAAGAGATATACTCCATATCTCATATGGACAACATGATAAGTAAGTACTATATCTACATTTTAACATCATAATCTGTTTCATTTTACCTAATACTACTAATTCTTGGTCCCGAAAGGAAGCTAAAACTTGTTGCTTATGCTCCTCCCAGAAAGTGTCGATGGTCGGGACCAAATAGGTGCCCTGGATATCATGGAATGTTGAGGCCGATATGAATGTTATGTTCATCATTTGAGCCCATAGGGCTAATTTCCCGTAGTTATTTCCCGATGTCAAGATTGTGATGGCTGCTATGAAAATCCACACTCTGCAGTCTCCTATTCATAACTGGCTGTGAGCACTATCTGTGTGGGACATGTCCATTGGCACATATCTGAAGTTATAAAATTACATGTAAGGAACAAAAGTAGATAATTTAAACTTAATTGTTCAATACAATGGAACTTTGAGCACAATAAATGGTATAAACTTGTTGAAGAGTGTCTAGGACGAAGTACTGAGATTTCCCATGTACCAGAACACAAGACATGTAATATTTGGATACACTTTTAAGTAAAAATATATTCTTCTCTCAAAGTCCACTTTCATGAAATATGCGAAAAGATGATGTTTGGTACATGTGTTTTATAAAGCACTAACTAGAATTGTGTGGTTCTAGTCCCTATTTTAATGTTGCCTGTTGTACATTATTAAGCATGCATGCATGCATTCTTACATGGATAAAATATAAAGTTTCGAACAAATTTGTTTAACTGTTATGGCTTACATTTTCCTTGAGTCAGTGTGTAGAGTACCTTTCGTTTTCATCAATGAATGTCAGTTTTCATTCTTCAGAATAATCTAGACTCTAGCTCTTTGGATAAATATGTTTGTTTATTTCCTTTTAAAAATACCATTAACAACTTGTCAAAAGGATACTAACCAATGATGTGAAGTAAGTTTAATTTGTTTTTAATGAAACAGTGAAATTGTAGTCTATACTGCACATACCCATTTTAAATACAAAGCTGATCCAACAAACTCTTCCTCAATGGAGACTTTCTGGAGACATTCAGGTGTTCTGCATTTTTCAATATGTGTCAAAGCCAGGTTTTTGATCTGTGTCAAAAATGTTAAACCTACAGTTGTTTCTGACAATCGCTGACAGTCCTGCTCATTCCTGACTTTATCAACATAAGGTCCAGTATCTTCATTTTCTGACTCTGACTCAGATTTTTCCATCTCCCCTGTATCTAGCTCCATACCAAATGCTACTTCTTCGTAAGCCATCTCCTCAACTCCATCATTAACCTCATCTGGTCTGGAATATGCTAATTGACAAATGTAATTATCTTTGGTAAAATCATGGACTTCAACACTCCACCATCATATTTTATATCTACTTTTATATTAACCATAGGTCTCTGGATGCATGAATGTGATGTAATATATATGGAACTTTATAAAACAATTAACAAGACAGGAAAACTACACTGATCTTTTTTTCTTTTCTTTTTTCTCTTGTACTCTCACTAACAAGATGGCCATTAAAAAGGGCTGTACCAAAAGTTATGATGCATCATGTCTCTGTTTCATTGAACTGTACATTTTACCCATACAAAATTATGGTCACTTTCAGAAAAGTTGAAAACCATATAGTTTGATCATGCAAATCCAAAAGTTATTTTTACTTTCTAATCATTACCAATATCAAATTTGAAATGGGGGTTGTTCCAGGTCGGAAAGTAAGAAGGTTGGAGTGAGTGTTAAAACAAAGTGTTTTCTGATACCACCATTCAACAAATTTGAATTGGATGGCTAAATTACAATAACTTTAATTATTCTGAATTAACTCTTGAGCTGTTACTAAAGAGAATAACTGTATAACTTCTATTATAGTTACTTACAGGACCGCTGTTATATTAAAACTGGGTTCATATTCTGGATCACTGTCATCACCATGTGCAAGACACTTGCCAACCTAGGTTATTCTCCATATTTTCATCCGAGAATGTCTTCCGACAGCTTAAGAACATACAAAACTTTTTATGACATAATTTACTACATGTCAAACTTACTTGAAGGGGTCAACAAAAGAGCCAGACAGTTGCTTCTTTTCTACAGGTCTGCCTGTTCTGGTGATTCCTCTCTGGGTAAGTTCGCATTTCCTGCAGCAAATACATCATATGATTAGATTTTCCCACTTGTAAAGGCTAAATATTTTTTTTTGTGCAACCACAAGGTACCCAACATTTTATTCCACTTTAAGCTAGTTTGGTACATAGGCATGAGGGTCACAATAATTATCTTAAGTCACATGAAACATGTTGTGCAGTGTATGTGACATAACTTAGACATGTGGATCCCAATAATTAGCTGAAGTCATACCAAACATTTAGTTACTATATACCAGTGGTTCCCAAACTTTTTCAGGCCACCATCACCTTGGTTATCCTCGACGCCCCCTACCTTACCCCGTAAAAAGCATTATTCAGCATTAGCGCCCCCCCCCCAGTAATCCCACCCTCCACCCCCCCGGTACTGCCCACTTTTGGAACCACTGCTATCGATAATATAATATGCTTGGAAAAATACATTTTAAGTCAAAATTTCAGTGGTGAAATATTAATCTCTCTCTCTCTCTCTCTCTCTCTCTCTCTCTCTCTCTCACAAACACATCAACATCCAAGTTATTTTAATAAAGCTGTAATAAAGACTAATTCCTTTCAAAATATTAGATGGAAAAATAATTGGCCACCGAAATAAAAATGTATAGTCTGTGACATCAGGCTTAAGGAATATTCAGCTGATGACTTTCAAGCAAATTTGTTGAGTGCCGTGTGTTTTTGTTTTTGTTTCAGTTGTTTGTCCAGGGTTTTGTTTTGGTATTGTTATAGCACTTTCATTGCTTTATTGGCTTTATCATTCTGAGGAAACCCAAGCTAAGTGCTCTTCCCAAGGAGACACCAGGGCAGCTGACACTGTCTCAGCAGGAGTGGGGTATGGTATTAAACCTGCAACCTTTTAATATGTATAAAATTTACTATCTGTGAATCATTTTTAAGGACTTAGTTATTAACCTTAAACTCACCTATTTCAACTGCAACAACAGACTTAAAGACCTAATAATGTATCCTTATAATGTATCCTTACCTTAAATATTTACGGCATGTTTTCTGTTTCTAATTTCGTGGTGTTTGTTTTTATTTTTGTAATCATATCATTATATATGTTTTTTTTTTTTTAAAGTGTTGTCAAATTTTGTAAAGCGCTTAGAGCTTCTAAAGATTAGGCGCTATACAAAGTCTTCATTATTATTATTATTATTATTAGTATTATTATTATTATTATTATTATTATTATTATTATTAAATACAGTTACATTTTTACACCGTATCCTAAGTAATAAAAGTGAATACAATAATTTCCAGGTATAATGAACACCTATTCATGATGAGAACAGAACATATATGAACAAGGATATAACATTCAGGACAATGAAACGTAACATTCACAATGACATTCATTTAATTATGTTCACTGCAATAGATTACTGAATTTTAAGAAGCTATTAAAACTGTATATTAATTATACTTACCCATTGTCTTCGAAATTACTGCTATCAGTTCCCATCATTTCCACATCAGATACATGTGGCTCACTTGAACATAGAGGAAATTTACTTGCTATACATACAATTAAAATCAATTATTGAGATATGGCATCTTATAGTTATCTTAATATTGTGTTTTTAAATTAAATATGTCCTATGTGCATTCATCATGATCTATGTGGATAGATGGGAAGAGGGTGTTAACAAGAATTGCATGTAGGACATAGCTTTAAATAGGAAACTGAATAAAGCATATGGGGTATGTAAACATAATTTCAAACTATACAAGCACTGATTCTCAAAGTATTGATTTACCAATAGTGAGGGATGTGGAGGTTGGGGAAAAACAGCTGGGTTAGCCAGCACAGTATACTGGAACTTTTTGCTTAACCAAAACAATTAACAGTAAAAATTATGCCTTTTTCCATGCATCAGGTAGCACAGATGAGGTACCCCATCCCACTTCTGAGAAAGTGAAATTCGTGGTATTTTTGTTTCTTCTAACTCAAACTAAGAAAATTATTAAGTGGGGACTCAACCTGCTGCCACCATTTTACAAATATCCTTTATCAGCATTGCATTTGTTACGTTATTGTTTTCAGTAGAATGACAACTGTACCAACACCTCCCCCCAAAAAGGAAAAATCTGCAAGAAATTTGTAATTTTTACCTTCCTGATTCAATAGCAGGTACTTCAGATACTGAAGGTGTCTTCATTCTCTCTGTATGTTGCAAAAACACTCGGCTAGGTGTTGATGTGAAGCATTAAGATGTACTGGCCATGGATTTTGTATGCTTGGGTTCATCTTTTGCTACATTCTTTGTAACTTCGTAACTAAAAATATGTAATAATTATTCATTTGTATTATGATTTATATTTTAGATCTGTTTCTTTGTGCTTTGTGTTAAACACTTAGAACTGAAGTACGTAATTTGAGCAAGAATACATAATAGATCGAACAAATTTTCACATAAAAATAAAACTAACTTGATTGCAGCTCAAAACTTTAACTGACAAAATAACAACCTGCCAGTCATATATTCTGGCAGTACTATAACATCCTTTCCTATCATGACTAGAGATCCTTGTGTAATTGTAGTCAATACAATGCTTTATAATAAATTTACTAGTAGTTGAAAGATGTACAATAAAATCTTAGCATTCAGCCTAATGTAAGCATTGGATCAAAAGTTTACTGGATCAGTTCTACATTCAGATAGAGAAAACCCTATGAACAGTTCAACATTAAACATGTATTATTTGTTCTACATATTTACATGAAAAGGTTATTAAGCTTTTGTGCAAGCAATGTGCTTGTCACATTACCCTAAGGTGTGTGTGTGTGTGTGTGTGTGTGTGTGTGTGTGTGTGTGTGTGTGTGAGAGAGAGAGAGAGGGAGAGAGAGGCTATAAATACTTATAACGCTTGTATATGTATCTAAGCTCCCTAACAGAATTTAAAGAACCTGTCTCACGAAGATAATTGACATGTACACAAAATGACCTTTATGAGCAAGCTGTTATAACAAATAAAAAATAAATTCCACCCCAACATACAATACACACAATGCAGTCACCGAGTGAAATATTGATCAGCCGATGATATCTATTTTGATAATCTTATAAAGCAAATCAAGTCCTTGTGCAAAGATAGTAATGATAAAACAGGGTGCTTTCAAAAACAGGAAAAAGATATTGACAATTGGAGAAAACTTTCTACGTAGACATTGGCCTATCTGTCCAACAACAACTTCGCCATTTCAGTGTCTGATGCATGTCCTAACTCCTCCATCAATGCTCTCCATCGAACAAACTGGTCCCCAAGACGAATCCATGATAGGTCCCGTTCGGAGTCTCTGACAGCTTTTTGAAGTTTCTTCTCGGAAAGCGAGAAGCGCGGGCGACATTTACGTTTTTGACTCTCTCGTGCGTCTGACATTTTTGTTTATAGTAGATCTTCTTCGTTCGTCCGTCGAGTCGACGAGTACCACTCTAGTCATATGAGGGTTGTAGGGGCTGGTTCTGTTCTGTGTGTGCACAGGTGGCTGATAAGGCCAATCCTTGCACGGAAGGTTCGTTTGCATAAAGGACAATGGATGAGTGAGACATCTCCAGGAGGGTGGCACGCGCTTTTCTGGCTTGCCTCTTCAGCTCCGCTGCTGCTGTTCTGCTAGACTCACACAACTTCGAGCCTTTGTGCACGGAGGAACGCCATGTGACTCGATTGCTGGCTGCTTGCTCCCAGAAATCAGGTTTTAAGTTGGACGCTTTCAATGCAGCTTTCAGATTGTCTTGGATGCGTTTCTTCTGACCTACATGGGATCGCTGTCCTTGCTGTAGCTCGCCATAGAAGAGTCTCTTAGGCAGCCGGTGGTCTGGCATGCGTACAACGTGTCCCGCCCAGCGTAGCTGAGACTGCATCAGGATGTTGTGGATGCTGGAGAGATCAACTTGGGTGAGTACCTCAGTGTCTGGAACCTTGTCCTGCCACTTGATGTTCTGGATTTTCCTGAGACTTGTTGTATGAAAGTGGTTCAGCTTCCTGGCGTGGCGCGTTGGTACACCGTCCACGTTTCGCATGCGTAAAGTAGTGTGGGGAGCACAACTGCCCTGTAGACCTTTAGTTTGGTCTGGATGCTGATGCCTCTTCTACTCCAGACGTTGGTATACAGTCTGGCGAAAGATGCGCCGGCTCTGGCAATGCGGAGGTTCACCTCGTCGTCAATAGTTACGCTCTGTGACAGTGTGCTGCCAAGGTAGGTGAAGCGGTTCACTACGTTGAGTTTTTGGCCGTTGACGGTGATGTTGGGCTCAACATAGGGCTTTCCATGGGCAGGCTGATGCAGGACTTCAGTCTTCTTGGTACTGATGGTGAGACCGAAGCTTGTGCAGGAGCTGGAGAACTTGTCAACGCTGCGTTTCAGGTCGGCTTCTGAGCCAGCGTTGAGGGCGCAGTCGTCAGCAAATAGGAAATCCCTGATGGTGTCAGTCATAACCTTGGTTTTCGCTTGAAGCCTCCTGGGGTTGAACAGTTTTCCATCTGTACGGTACCTGATGCCGACTCCAACATCTCCGTCTCTGAAAGCATTAGTCAGCATGGTGGAGAACAATAGACTGAATAGTGTCGGTGCCAGAACACAACCCTGCTTGACGCCACTGGTTACTGGGAATGGCTCAGATGTCTGTCCATTGTCCTGGACTCGTGCCTGCATGCCGTCGTGGAAATGCTGCACCATGGATATAAATTTTCCCGGGCATCCGTATTTGGCCATTACCTTCCACAAGCCTTCTCTGCTGACAGTATCAAAGGCCTTTGTCAAGTAGACATAGATGGAGGAAAGGTCTGCATTTTGCCCCTGACATTTCTGTTGTAGCTGCCTCGCAGCAAACACCATGTCGATGGTCCCACGTTTTTTCCGGAATCCACACTGGCTTTCTGGTAGGAGTCCCTGGTCAAGGTGTGTAGTGAGGCGGTTCACTAGGATTCTCGCGAGAATCTTTCCTGCGATTGAGAGCAAGGATATATCCCGGTGGTTGTCGCAGGCCTGGCGGTTCCCTTTGCGCTTATACAGGTGGATTATGGAAGCGTCTTTGAATTCCTGGGGGATCGTCTCTTGCTGCCACATCAGTAAAAACAGTTGGTGGAGCCTTTCTATCAGGGCTGTGACCCATTCCTTGTAGACTTCAGCCGGGATGGAGTCTGAACCAGGGGCTTTGCCACTGGAGAGCAGACGTATCGCTTTCTGTGTCTCGAGCAAGGTTGGAGGCTCATCCAGTGCTTCGTTGATGGGTAATTGGGGCAGACCCCACTGATGGCATCATCGTTGATGGATCAGGGGCGATTCAGGGCGCTGTCAAAGTGTTCAGTCCAACGTTCAAGAATATTCTCTTTGTCAGTAATTAATGTGTTACCGACTGCGCTGAGAAGGGGGGATGATCCAGAATATATAGGTCGATACACTTCTTTCAGGGCGTTGTAGAAGTTCTTCATGTCATGGCTGTCTGCATAGCACTGGATCTCATCAGCTTTGTTGCTCAGCCATGTATCTCGCATCTGGCGTAGTTTCTGCTGTACAGTTCTGTGTATATTGTTGTACGCATCTTTCCTGGAGGTGGACTTGGGGTTGTTGAGGTAGGTTTGATGGAGGCGGTGTTTTTCATCCGGCAACTGCTTGACCTTGTCGCAGATCTCATCAAACCAGTCTTGGTGCTTTCTGCTTGAGGGTCCTAGGATTTCCGAGGCTGTGCTGTAGACCATCTCTCTGAATGCCGCCCAGTCGGTTTCCACATTCTGATTGTCCAGAGTGGTGGATTTCAGACGCTCTTCCAGGGCAACCACAAGAGACTGTTTGGTACTGGTGCATTTCAGCTTGGTGATGTTTAGTCGTTTAGGAGCCTTCTTTCCCCGTGGGCATCTTTTGGGCTGAATGCGGTTGTTAAGTTTGATGATGATGAGGCGGTGGTCTGTCCAGCAGTCGGCGCCGCACAAGGACTTGGTCACACGCATATCCTGCCTGTCCCTCTTCCTGACAATGACGTAGTCGATGAGATGCCAGTGCTTAGAGCGAGGGTGCATCCATGACGTCCGATTACGGGTAGGGAGGCGGAAGACTGTATTGGTGAACAGCAGTTCATTCTCGGCACAAGTCTGGAGCAAAAGGAGGCCGTAGCTGTTACAGTGACCCACTCCGTGCTTCCTAGCACTCCATCCCAGGCAACGTGATCACAGCCTACTCTCGCATTGAAGTCGCCAAGAATGACGAGCTTATCTGCCATTGGAACGTCAGCAGTGACGGAGTGAAGATCCCCATAGAACTTGGCCTTCACTTCATCCGGGCTTGTCATGGTTGGAGCGTAGCAACTGATGATGGTAAGGTGCTTTCTTCCAAACAAGATGGGGAGTTTCATGGTCATGAGTCTGTCGTTTACTCCATTGGGAGGTCCAGCAAATTTGCCAATCAGTGCTGTCTTCACTGCAAAGCCGACACCAGCCTCACGGCGCTCTTCACTTACTCGGCCGCTCCAAAAGAACGTGTATCCAGAGCCCCTTTCACAGAGTTCGCCTTCTCCTGCAAGCCGGGTCTCACTCAAGGCAGCAATGTCCACGTTGTATCTGGCGAGTTCTTTTCCTATTAGGGCAGTTCTCCTCTGGGGTCTTTCCGCGTCGTCTCTGTCCAGTAAGGCGCTCACATTCCATGCGCCAAGTGAGAGAGGAACAATCCTCATTTTCTTCTTTGTGTTTCGACCGCTGGAGTAGGGTCCCCACCAGCCGCGGTAAGCTGGCTAGGGAGGTTTAGAGCAGGCAATGTTTAGTGCACCTTTTCTAGCCCCTTACTCATGCCAAGGAAGTGAGCAGTGCCTTCCTGAAGAGGGCTACTCAGTAGCTCAGGGGGCTGCCGGACTCCACTGCTGCTCTGTGTCAGTGGTGAACGACCCTAATGGCCTGAGCCGCCTGTGTGCAGGTTTGCGGTTACGGCTGCCAGTGTACCCACACCTGCCACTTCGTCGCTTGCCTGTCGCCACAGGACTTTGGTGGGTGATGAAATGGGATGGGCGGATGACAAGTGTGACTTGCTTGGTGACTTTGTTTTAAGTGAGGAAGAGTTGCGCATTTCGTTGACCTCACTCTCTCGTCCAAAACCATCTGAGTCCAGCAGCATGACAAAGTCGAGACGGCCGGAGATTGAGTTGAGTGCAGTGGATGACCAGGACGTCTTATGTGTCTCGTCATGCTCTTAGCGCTCCACGGCGCTTTGCTGGGAATTGCCTTTCTGCCGGTTGACCAGCTGGTGGTTCCTCTGCGCAGGCTGCCGAATCCAGTCTTCACATACTAGGTAGACAAAACCTAACTCACCGAGGGTTTAAGACCCGTCGGCTACCCTCAGCCTGGTTTAGCCGGCCAGTCGAGGCCGTTTTCTTGATGTGGCCGTTGCACATGCTACAGCTGCTTGGAGCCACAGGTGAGAGCTGAGTGCCAAGTGGGGACCAAAGGTGGGCGAGCTACCCCTGAGGAAGTACGATTGCCTCCCCAAACCAGAGGTGCTATAGTAGATATGTAAATTACAAGCACGTGACTCATAACCCGACCACTAGACGAAGATGACGTATCCGTTTTTTTGGTCACGTGGGGTTTCCGTAACAGTTCGTGACCTACAAGTTTCAATTAAAGCGGGCCCCGTCAAAAGTTCATTTTGTCTCGTTTATTTATCAATTATCTAATTGAATCTTCACAAACTCTAGGTTTTTGTGAATTATTTCAGCTAATGAGTTGATTCATTTCATTATTTTCTTAATCTTTAAAATTCATAAAATTACAGACACTTTGCACTATTGTGCCTTTAACAATGATATGTTGACACATCAGCACAAGACTGGTTATAGAGGACATCATTGCCTTCCATCTTGGAACTTCATCGTGATTCGAACTTGGATTTAATTTGAACATTTTAGTGATAGGACTTATATTTTTAAATTCTAGGATTAGTTTTTGGATTAGATTCACAAACCGTAAGTCCTTTTTTCATATATTACATTGTTTTCTAGGGAAATAAATTATTTGTGTTAAATTTTACAAAGCTTGTTTTCTTCACTCTTTTCTTTGTTACTTTTGTACGAGCCTACACGTAACAATATCATTCCTACATAACTTTAAAAATGTTCTCCAATGAGCTAATAATCAATCAAAGGACAATAATTAGTTTCTTTACTCATTTGTGAGTTTCAAAATTTGTTAAATGAATAGAGCAAATTACGATAAAGAAAAAAAAAAAGAAATTCTCATCGGAGAGATTGAGAAAAATATGCATACATACAATAGTAGTATATGGGGGTTGTATAGCATGAATTGAAAACACAGTCAAAAAGGCCGTGGGGCTGTATAGCGTTAAAGTGTATAGCGTTAATGGAAATCAATGGGAAATCCAGTCAAAAACCCTCTAGGGCTGTATAGCGTCAAACATTTACCCTGGGCCACTATTGCGTCAAGGGAAAGTTGAAGATAGGTTGAGTGATATATAGGGACAATAGGAATGGAAATAGGTAGGGTAACGTCACGATACTTGGCATTGGCAACAAACAAACAAACAAACAAACAAACAAACAAGCAAACAAAGACACACATATATGGCAAAGTGAGAGAATCTGTTTTAGGCAATGCAGCCTTTTCAGGGCCTTTGGGTTCTTCTATTTTCTCCACTTCGCCAAGCATCTAGTCACTTTTACTATGACTATTTCTTCTTCTTTTCATTCTCTGGTATCCAGTCAGGATGTCCCATAGATCTAAACATTTCCTGTACCTTGATCCAGTTTTTATTCAGTTTGTCAAAGTGCCTTTTTTCTTTGTGTTTTCTTTTTCCTTTCTCTCCTTAACCCAGGTATCTTTTATCTTCTTCACTTCCTCTTCCAGCACCTTTCTAATCATTTGTTCTGTTTTCTTTAATTGGTCTAATCCCCACTTCACAAAGGACCACTCTGTAAAATTCACTATGTCTTGTAAAATGTATGTCACTTTGAAAACATGATCAAGGGCCTGCTTCAATGTTCCTACTCTAACATACTTAGGCTTAATAAAGCCTCTTAACGTTCCACTTCCTCCTCTATCATTTCTTTAACCAGATCCCTGGCTACTTTCAGATTGGTCACAAAGTCTAGGCTACCTGGATACTTCCATTCATTTACAAGCCTTTCCACCACATAGTCTGCATCCATTATCCATTACCATCTGTCTTTCAAGTCATTGAATAAATTTATTTTCCAAGTTGTTGACTATTCAACGCTGGGTAGCCAGACTGACGACCGCTTTTCTTTATATAGTTGAAGAAAGGACTTTGAGGAAAACATCCCTTACAATAACTTCACATATTATCTACTATCACAGAAGGGAAGAAAATAACTCAATTTATATTATCCACACCAATATCTACTATCCACACAGAAGGATAAGACAAAAATCACAATATCTACTATCTACACAGAAGGGTAAGAAAATGACCCATTATATACTATACACACCAATATCTACTATCCACAGAAGGGAAGGGAAGAAAAAAAAACCATATCTACTATCCACACAGAAGGGAAGAAAATAACCACAATATATACTATCCAAAAAGAAGTGAAGAAAAACCTATTATATACTATCCACGCATACATACAGTTACACAAAGTGCGAGTGCCCACAAATACACATTCAAACAAACACACAAACGTACGCGCTCTCACACAAAACACAAACACACATACACACAAACGTACGCGAACACATACAAAGACAAATACACACACATCAGTAAAGGAGTTAGTGATTATAGACACACTACTTCACATTCACACAAATTGGCAACTTGACCAGTCTCTCTTTTCTAGAGACCTGTATGGCCCTGAGAAGGGCTTTTCTTCAAAATCCAAATGCACCTCTTAATGTGTGCACCTTCCGGGTCTGGCAGCACAGACACAGTAGAAGCTACAGTCATTCTCCCAGTTCAGTCTTGATCTTGGGAGCGCTGAGGGGGGTTGATTTGCCTCATCATCACAGTTCTCACTTTGTGTTATAGTGAAGACTTGTTGTTGTTCCCTCTTTCTTCTGTGCCACACTCGGGGATGATGGTCTGGTCTCCTTAGGTCATGTGGAGGCTATACTGGTAGTTGTGGCTATGGCTATGGTTGACGTTGCTGTGGTGGTGCTGCTAGTGGCTGTGGAGGCGTCCTCACCTCAGGTTTGACCTCACACAGAAGTTTAAGTATGAGGTGATGCAGGATCATTTGTTTCTTCATTTCCTGCTCCTCTTCTTTTGTCTTTTTCTCTTCTTCCTCTTCAATTCTAGCTGCTTCTCCTATGGTCTCCATAGCCACCTCGTCTAGAATGCGCCTGGTATACTCTAGGTGCATTTGGAGTTCAAGCAACTTGCTTATTCTGCTCATTCCTCGCAGTTGTCGAATCAAAGATGGGTAGCCAGACTGACGAACGTTGCCTTTTATTTCCATGAAGCACGGTCGTGAAGGAAAACACCCCTTACAACAAAACTCACAATACCAGTCCACCATCCATAATATGGCACGTGCGGACCTAAAAGAAACACTGACGTTGACATTTTACTTACAAACATATGCACACTACCTGACTAACCAGAGAAGCGAAGTGCTTATAGACACAGTTCTATATTTTCCACCTAAAAGAAAGAAACGAAGTGCTTATAGGCACTCTTCTATTTTTTTAACAACAAACACAAACTTTGGCAATTTGACTAGTATGTCTTTTTTAGGGGGTTGGGTAGCCCTGCAAAGGGCCGTTTTGTTGACGGGGACTTATGGCAATATTTTATTTTCTAACATTGCGTCCTCGTCTGGTTGCAGGATTTCCAACAGGATTGGTCCTGCTTCTTGGGAAAGAGACGGAAAACTCTTTCGCGTCTACACGACAGCCGACAAAATCTCTGTCTAGTTCCTGTTGTTGTGCTCTCTCTTCTTCTGAAGTCTATACTTCTTCGTCCATTATTCTTGCGCTTTCTTGATTTCATCTCTGAAGATCTCTTCTATCCGGTCTTCGACTACTTTCAACATCCTGACATTCTCTATCTCATCAGGCTTGGTATCAATTTTGCCTGACACGATGTAAATTCACGTAAGCTTCGTTCAGCTTGGATAGTCTTGAAGGCGTCTTCATATGTTGACGAGTCAACAATGGATGGTCATACTGCTTATTTGCTTAATTTGGATTAACGTCGCTTTTGCCATCTTGGGCATGTGCGACCGATTAATGCCCCATCGGGAGGCAGATTGATTTTTTCGAGGGTGACGGAATAGTGCCACGTCCCCGAACGCTTTAATGCACACAGAGTGTGCTGATAGATTTTGTTCGTATTCGGAACATTGAGTCCCACGAGACAAGTGGTGAATGGGAATTGATGCACGCACTCACGTGGTCAGGACAAAATGCCCAGACGAGGCAATGCAGGAAAAGTGTTCGAGAGGAAGGCTCTCTACATCCGGGATCTTTTTGAATCCCTATTTTTCCGAAAAAATAAATGTTGTCTAGACGCAATTACTAATTCTGATAATATTATTTGTGCTGCTTATAGAGGTGGGAATAATACAGTGGGCCAGAATATGTTAAATTTTTAATATAATTAAGCAATATTTCGTTGGTCTTATTTAATTATCACAGTTTTTGCCCTATGTGGGGTGACTGATGCCTGGGTTTTACCACCTTATTTATCTAAATTTGGGTTATATATCCTAAATTTATTTAAGACGCCACCTAGTGTGGCTGGGCCTGGTGGCTTTGGTGTTGAGCAACCTTAGAGAGCTACGTTGGGGTCTTATGCTATGTCTATATTTTGTAAATTCAAGATTTTTAGCGCGCTGCATTATGCGGTTGGTCCTGGTGGCTTTTGGTTTTAAGTCATCTTATAAAGCTAATTTGGGGTCATACGTTATATTTAATAAATTAATTAATCAACTTGTTGCCGAATTGTGCAGCTGGTCCTCATGGCTGGGTTTTGTGCCACCTTATAGTGACTAAGTTTAATGGACCAGTTTTATTGTTTATGTTTTAATGATCCTCTGTATCACAAGATGTTGACTAGACAAAGGAGAAGTTGTTAGTAATTGTATTTGGGAGAAATTGTGATGGATTGGTTGTCGACTTGGATACCTGCGGTCTTATTGCATTTCTTGACGAATCATACTTCCAACGCCGCATGTGGTATCGTAGGAGGTGATGGGTGCAGATACAACATCGGCCCGCGCACAGGCTGGGCCACCCCTACTTGGGTGATTAACCGTATGCCATTTCCGCACCCACATTCCATTCCCGATAAAAAAAAAAAAAATCATAAAGGCGTGTAGTGAACATATAGACGCCCATATGGAAGTAGCGTCAGTCACATGATTCGCATATGGTGTAATTTATGTTTTAATTTTAGACTTCTTTATGGTAACGAGTGGGGTGACGTTGTGGTTGATATAACCAGTTGGATTATAAGGTTTAGACAAAAATAAGTTGTTTAGCAAGGAATCCACAGTCATACTGCATTGCCTATTTACCTATCGCCTATTGGATTGCTTAACGAATCACACCTTTAATGCCGCGTGCAGTGCCGCAGTGGGCCGCTAGGGCAGGTGTATCATCGGTCCGCGCACAGGCTGGGCCACCCCTACTTGGATTACAAGCCACCTCCGCATCCACCTCCCCTCCCCCACCTCCTGCAAGGAAGCGGCACCAGCTGCATGACTCGCAAATTTGGCCAATCGTGTTGGAGCATTATTTACATTTTACCAATTTTATCAATTTCTCTCAGGAAGAGCAAAATTGACTCGTTTATCATGTTTGGGTTAGGGTTGCTGTGGTGCAATAAGTCTGGATATGAACACAGTGAACCAATTGCAAGAAGGGAAGCAATTAGATTTTTCCTTTGTTCTCGGAATTTGTGGCAGATGTTAAACACATGGTGCAGATCCTCAGTACTGGGGCAATATGGGCAATTGGAATTTCGATCAGCATTGGATGTTACGTATCTTCCCATACTGGCTGCTAGCAAAGTGTTGCCAGTTTTGATTTTGTTTATGACTCGTTGGTCATGTTTACTGCTGGTGGAGCTTTGATTTTACGGCGCAAGGATTTTGTATGGAATACAGTTTGAGACCCTTGGTACATAAAACCCTATCTATTTGCCATTTTGCAACGATTTATTTTTGGATATCATGTTGTATAACTCTGGGATGCTGTAGTCAATGTGGGTGTAGTTTGAGCCATTAAGTTGCATTTTTGCTGCTAAGTCAGCTTTGTCATTTTCTGGTATATTAGTATCGGATGGCACCCACATGAATTCTATAATTAGGTGTTGATTTAGCGTATTTTTTAGAAACAATCTTGTGTCTTTTAAGAAATTTACTCTTGCAGTTGCATTTCCGGTTTCCAAGGAATATACAACAATAAGCGAGTCGCTAATTATTAACGTTTTGGGGAATTTACGATTGTTTGCCAATTTGTTTGCTTCTAATGTAGCCCAGAATTCTGTTGTGTAAATAGAGCAATTATCGGGGAGTCTTGATTCATGTGTTTCATTTATCTCCAGTATAGTAAGGGCAGCAGCGGTTTTGTCTGGATTGTTTGTTTTTGATCCATTTGTTTAAATTTTGATGAGTCTTTGTAGTAGTTGTCGATTATTGTTAACACTTTGGATTTTATCTCTAGCGGAGATTAATGATGGGCTATTTGCATGTCCAAGGGGTAAGATCTGAGTATTTTATGGTTTCCGTCTGGAGCTCTTCTATATTTAGTTCTTTACTTAATTGATGTATCTTCTTTGCAGATGGTGGGTTTGGAACAAATATCTTACTGAACGGGGCATTGTATCTATTGATGATGGCTCTCTTTGGGTGTGATTGATCATGTACTGAGACTCTCGCTGCATATTGGAATATAAATTCTTCTCTTCTAAATGCGAGTGGTGTTTCACCTTCTTCTTTGGATGTAGTTTGTAGGGAGCATGTACATATTCGTAACGCCTTGGCTTGGATTATGTCTAATTGTTTATGGAGGGTTTGTTTGGCTGATGCGTAAATCTGGAACCCTTAGTCCAATTTTGACCTAATTAAGGCCCTGTATAGAATCAAAAGTGTGTCCTGATCGACTCCCCATTTCACACCCTTAATGGTTTTAAGGAGATTAAGGTCACCACTACAGTTCAGGTCACAATTTGTTAATGTGATATTTCCATGTATGATGTTGATCAAAGTGCATGACCAAAAATTTTTCTACTTTCTCAAATTTGATAATTTCGCCTTGTATCTATAGAGTGGGGGCGGGGAATCATGCATCTAGGTTTTCCATTTTGATAGTTTAAATCCCCATCTATCTGTCCATTTGCCAAGTTTTGTTAAATTGGTTTGTAAGTCAACGATGAGTTGTTGGCTAGTTGGATTACTTGCTTTCCATATGCCACTGTCGTCAGCAAACTGCGATAAGTTAGTTTTGTTAAGGTCGACAGCATGTTCTAGGTCGTTGGTCATAATGTTGAAAAGGGTTGGACTTAGAACACTTCCATGCGGATTACCGTTCTCGAGTTCATAAATTTCGGAATAATGATCCCCTATTCTGGTACTAATCTGTCTTCCTTTTACAAAATTATGGATCCATTTGTGCATACGACCATTAATCCCGTCATGATTTAATTTGGTGATAAGTCCGTCAGTCCAAACTAGGTCAAAGACTATCTCTAGGTCAAGAAAGATCGCTATAAGATGTCGATCACATTTTCGTTTAGCATTAAATATAGTTTAATGTGAGATTCAAGCCTCACTAGTTGGTTGAAGGTGGATTTTTTTGTTACGGAAGCCGCTTTGATTTTGGGAGATCAGGTTGTTGTTTTCCAGATGATGTTTCAATCTGTTGTTCACCTTGCATATAGTGTCAGTGAATGAGATTGGTCTTTAAGGAGATATTTCTGTGGGGTTCTTTTCCGGCTTTTGGGATTGGGATGACTATTGCTTGTTTCCATTTAGTAGGGATCTTTCCTGTTTTACATGATTGATTTATTAGATTTAGTAACCTGCCTTCAATATTTGGAGGGATATTTTTGTATATTTCGTATCCTTTATTATCCTCTCCTGGTGAGGTTGATTTCCTATCCCTTATAGCTATTTTCCATTCATCAATAGAAAAATCGGCGTTAAGCGGGCTCTATTTGGTATCCAGGTCTGTGTAGAAATGGGGGTAATTTTCTTGTACAATTTTCCGATGTGCTTGGAATTGAACCGAGTGATTGCTCTTACTGCTTATGCCTGCAAATTGGTTTGCCAGATGTTTAGGTTTTTCTTTATTAGTTGTCATTTAGACTGGAGACAGCCTTGGTTGATATGGCTCAAAACATCCCTACTGGTTCTTAGTGACAGAACGCTATAGAGATGACTTTCATGGTGAGGGATAGAGAGAAGTCAAAGAGCATGTATACCATCTTTTGAAAACAAACGACAAACACATTTTTCAAAACATAGCAATTTTTATTCAATAAACAACTACCAACTAACAATTCATATAACATCATACAAACTATTTGTGACAAGGTTGAGAGTGTTGTGAAATAATGTTAGATTTCCACTGATGGATGTCATGGGGCCATTGATGTACACTACGTTTCCTAGCTAAAGACAAAATATAGCCAAGTCACAAAAGTATCGATATACTTTGTCATCGTTTCTAGAAACGTTACGGTCAAAATGAGTCACTAAATGATCTAAGGCATATCCAAGACTACGTTGAGGAAGAAAATAAACACAATATTGTCCACACACCATAGAATCAGTGCCTTGTAATTTCACATTATTGAATCGTGTCGTATGGCCACTTCTTCCCATAAAGTCGATGATGTCGTCTTCCAAAGGCGGTAATCCATACGAATCAAAATACTCCACACAATCATCGTCGGGAAAGTAGACGGCTACCCAATGCGTTCCTGGGTGATGACTATCGTCCGCGTTGATGACATAAGTTTGATGGTTATGAGGTTTGGGATGAGGTACTACATCTTTAGCGCACACTACAGGATTCCAAGAAGCAGTGTACGAACTGTTGTTCAAAGGGTAATAAAGTTCCTAGGTATCCATTTTTGTTCCAGGTAATGATAACTTTTCAATTTAAATTCTGACTTTTTGCTTGAAACTCTCTGACAAGTAACAGTTTCTTTGCTTCGTCTCCGCACTCTGGGACAAGACAGCTTCGATGCGATAGATATCCAGAGGAGTCAATGGAGGAGAGGAATGATCCCGCAAGTCTTTATACCACTCATGCAACACTGCTTCTTCCGATATGAGACCCCAAGCATCGTCCAGATACTCGTCCAATTGTTCTTCTTGACTCATCATCAGACATTTATCGTGTTGAATTTGACTGGGATGATCGTTCTGACATTCATAACAATCTTTCTTGGTCAATTCCGTAATTTTATCCGCCAGGTGTTCGGCAAAACAAGACACTAAATGGTGTTCTTGTTCTGGCCATCTGGACGTGATCACCACGTTCTCTTCGTCTTTGTCTTTGGGTTCTGCTTCCACGGTTTTCTCCCATTTCATTTCCAAAGATTCTCAACCGTTCAAAGAGGGATAAAAGTCCTCCATAATTTCGAATAGTCTAGAATGACTTTTCGCAAACTGTTGATTTATATCTTATTATCGAATTTGGCGTAGATGACGTTCACCGTCTCGGCGAGAGCTTCTGCAAACTAAAATTCCTCATGCAGTTGACCGGATTTTATAGGGAGGAAATGTCCCTCGTCGCTGCCTTGGCCTGGAGGGAAATTAAAGGCCCACAATGTGGAACCTCCTGCATAGTCTTCGTACGATATGCCCTGGCTGGTGTTGGCTCCTAGCTGTCCGGTAGTTTAGTACAGGGAAAAGTATGATCTCAAGTAATTCTTCTGGGTAATGTTAGGTTTCCAATGGTCTGGTATACTTAGTCTTGCAATTGCGACTGAGTTCGATCTTGGACACTCTGTAGTGCTTAAAATGAAAAGGATTGACAGTAACGGCTCCGTTGAGGGCTGTATTGCTAACGATTCCAACGAATAAACGTTTGGGTAACTGTCATTGGAACAGATGATCCAGCAGCAATGGTTAAAGTTTTCACTTCTACGCGTCGTATCGGATACTTGGCGGTCGTTCAGCTCAAAAAAGTGACTGATGTCGTTTCCCTCTTTAGGTAACACTTCCACATGGCGCACATAAAGTCTGGCTTCTTGGATGATGGTTTTGTACTCGTTGCCATGAGCCATCACATGGAAAGCGGTACTTCCGAGATTCATTCTCAGGCGGATATCCAGTCCGTTCAGCAAATACTTGTCTTGCAACCACATGTCCAAATGCAGACGATCCATCAGTTATAAACTACGTCCTTTTGGGAAAGCCCACATTGTGAGGATTGTCATCTGCTGTCACGGCTGTGTCGTTAAACTTGTCCTCGCCTGCTGTGTCAGGTTTCCAAATCACACAAGCATCCAGATGAGTGTTCTTGGTCTCTTATCCGTACGTCAAGAGATTTTCCAGGTACGCTCGGTAAGGGTAAGTATCCATGCTACTGCTGACTTGTTTGTTATTCAAGTACGATTCCACTTCGCTGAACAAGGACTGCATGAAATTGTTGAAGGGAGCTACTCTGGCATCTGCTTCTGGAACGCTGTCGTCCGTTGTGATCACTTTGACTTTCAGGTACAAGTAACTGCTATTCTGATCGATGTAATCTTCGGGCTGACCTTTGATTTCAAATTCAATGGGAGCAGAATCCATGAAAGCGGAGACGGGATGAAATTCAATCCATTGGGATTCTTCCATCGTCATCATGGTGGGTGTCATTTCCAACAGATCTAGTTCCGACTAGGAACAGACTCAAGACTCTCGGTGAATCAATTTTTTCCTGTGTTTGTGATTTAATAACCAAAAATATCTTAGTCTCGGACGGTTCTTCTTTTCTTGATCTTTCTAACTCTAGGGGTGTGAACTCCTCTGGTATGGTGTCTTCGTCGTCGTCTCTTTCTGTCTTGTCCTTACTGTTTCGTCATGGAAGCAGGAATTATTGACTCAGCAGTGCCCGAGGCATTTATTGGAGTTTGTCGTCGGCCCAAAATGTCTTTGTCCGTTTGAGGCAAGACATTTTGCCTGCTTTCAAGAAAGCTTCTAAGGGATTTTGTTTGTCGATGATGACATTTTGGAGAAATTCTCTGCCTTGCATCAAAGCATCTTTCAAGGCATGCAATCCCCGTGTCATGAGCGGTTTCAAAACTGGAACCACCAAACCAAAAGCAGATTTCAGCATATCTCCTAAACTATGTCCTCGTTGTCGAGCGACTCCTTGGTACACCGGATACATGACTTTTAAATTGTTAGAGCAATCGTTTTCGAAAATGGAGTTTCACTGTGACTTTCCCTTTGGTGAATGAAATATTTTGTCTCAGATCTCCTTTTATAGTAATGTTGACAGTGCCGAAATACTACTTACTGACGGGTAAATAGTGAGGATGTACAAATTCGTGTTGAACATGATAGTTGTTTCCACCTTCCTCGTCAGCGGTTGTGGCAGAATCCACTTTGAAGGAGTGACACACAGTGGCGGTTCGGAAGTGAGTCCCACCTCGTTGTTCTTCACCACTTCGGGTACACAATGATCAAACTGAGTCCTTGATTCATTTCCACAGGGAATCGAACATTCATCGCAAAATCGAATTCGCCGGTAATGGCTGGTATTTCGTTTTCAACCTTGATCAACCTGCGGTCTCCATCCAAAATTTCACACAGTTCAGGACAAAATGTAACGGCCAATACTTTCTCCTCTGAAAATTTGATCAGCAAGAGAAGAGCTATTTTGTGGTACTCAAGGGTGACACTTTTTCTGGCTTTCTCCAAGGCTTTTCTAAACTGTGCCTTCAACCTGTCAGTAATCGTGTTCACCAAATGTTGACAGCTAAAATAATTGCCAAGGGAAATTTCAACCGATTGGTGGACCGTTTGGTTTTGGGGTCCTGTGTTTTCATAGAGTCACCTGAAATTGTGCGTTCATCCAAGTTTTGTTGCACTTGCTCATCATGAACTTTCACCGCAAAGGTGTTTTGATTTTCAATAATGATCTTGATTTGTGTAGTGTGAATCATTTCCACTAAAGCCACTTGCCAATGGGCTTCGTGATCCAATTGGATGGTGTGAGGTATATTGGCCGTGAAACAGCATAATATGTTACTGGGAAACGCCTCCATGTAACTGTCACTGGGTAACGTTAAGTAAAATTAGTTATTCATAATTCAAGAGTTCTGCTGTTCGAGGGGTCGCTGGAGGTCAGAGGAGTGTATGTTGTTGGACGCAAGGCTCCCGTTGTTACCGTAAGAGGAATATTTCAGAGAAGGATTGGGAAGAAGATACCAGATGCAACTGCTGAGTAAAATGGTCCACAATTGTATGTCTCGTTCTTGCAAACTCAAACTGGCAATGGCAGCACCGATGACACAATACACCAGAAAGATTTGGCATAAAATGACTTTGCGTTTTAGGCACACGTTCTCCACACCACACCCACAAGGGTAGCTTTTGTAGATCTTGCAGAGAAGAACTGGGTGAAAGTGTGGTCACTGCAGTGGTAACGGTTGAGAATGTGTTGAAGGGCATGATGGTCTCTTCTTTTTATAGTCGATGATTTGCGAAGTGTCGATTCAAGAATCAAAACTGGGAGAAAATCCATTCCAACGCACTTTGACTTCTTTGACACTTCGTTTTCCACCTTTACGTTTTCTTCGATCGAGAATGCTTTCGATGTTGTACACTTCGTCTTTTTTGGTCACACGTAGTAACTCTGGCAAGTTAAACGTTCCTTTTAACACTTCTCCGTTCATGTCTTCCAACTTGTAGACGGCAGAATGACGGCCACGCACTCGTTCAGTAACACGAAACAATTAGGTGGTCCAGTTGGGTAAGTAAACTTTGTCGAAAGTGCGTTTGGTTTTGCCAATGCACACCCAATCGCCTGTCGTCAACACTCTACCTTTCTTGTCGACAGTCACAATCGGGGACGTCCCAAACATGCGCTCAACGATGGTCACTTCTTTGTCGGGAGTCACTTCTTGGGGAGCACATTCGATGCTCCGATGGTAAGATTGGTTGTACGCTTGGACTCGGAGCGGCAAGACGTCAATGTACTTGAGAGTGTGTTGATGCGTAAAATATTTCCACATGCGTCCTTTCAAGGTGCGTTGAAAACGTTTCACGATGTTGACTTTGGTTTCGGGATTCTCAGCGGTGAAAACAAAAGAATGGCTCGTTTCTTTAATTCTTTTTGGAAAGCGTGGTTCATAAAATTCGGTGCCTTTGTCGGTTTGTCATCAAAGAGGGTGTCGACCACTTTATTTCAACACCAGTTTGAGGGCTCACACTAACTCAGTGCTCGATTTGGAAGTCAATGGAACGACCCAAGCAAATTTGGAAAAGACGTCGATGACACAAAACAAACATTTATAACCACGATTGTAGGTGGCCAAAAGAGAGATAACGGCTAAATAGGCGTGCCATTAATGATCAATACCCTCCACTTGAGTACGACGTTTGGACAATTTTCGTCGGATGGGTTTGTATAAGGTGTACGTGGCTTGTTCTTGTAACCATCGTTGCACTTGAGATAAACGGACACGTTTCAGTCGGGCTTTGGCATCACGATAACCTGCAGGATGTGCTGGATCGTAGTAAACGCTGGCTAACACCTTCTCCATCAAGAATTGTTTTTTAATATGTCACCCACTCTTCGCTGATGCTGGTCTGGATGGGTTTTGGGGGTGATTTGGAAACGGCTTTACGTATCCGATCTGCCACGGGAGTGGAAGTAGAGGGTAGTGGTGGTGGTGGTAATGGGATTACCTTGGTGTTCTTTTCTTATTTCACTTCTGGTTTCCCTTCTTTCTTTTTGACTTAAGTCGAAGGAGTAGTGGATATCATCTTTTTAACACAAGCTTTGAATTATTCTGGTTGGGGTGTTTGGAAAGGGATCAACAAGGACGCTGCAATATTACCAGGGATGGGAGCTGATGACGGCCTCTTCTTCCTCATGCATCCATCAAGACTGCTGGGGGTGGTTGCGGTGATGGCGATGGACATTTCGTCTGGGCCTAAAAATCTTTCATAGTTGGTATAGCTGTTTCTTCTAAAGCTTTCTGGTGAAAGAGCTGAAATCGTTGCAACACTTGACTGTACCGTTGCGAGCTTTTTTTTGTTATTTTTAACAAATCGCTGGGATCCATTAACGATTGCAGTTCGTGTTGTAGCTCGGACATCTCGGTCAAATGTAGATTGGGAGGTAAATGTGGGGTCCGTTGTTCTTCTTTGTAAGGAACTAAAGTCAGTTTTCGTCCTTCCGTCGGATTCCAATGGTCGCGTCTGAGATCTTTTCACTCCCGAATCTCATTTTATCTAAAATACCTCCCATGAGTCCCAGCATTGGTCCCACTACTGCTTTGGCAATAGGTTCTAACACGAGTAAAAATCCTCCACGATGGACCAACATCTTTTTCTTTTGACGAAAGGTGATTTGCTTTTGGACCAGTTGGCGAAGATCGTGTTGATGCTTGGCTATGCATTCTTTCTGATTTTTAGACAAAGGTATCGTTCCAGTCAAGACGTTCAAACAACATTCGCACTCGGTATCGAAGACGTCCTTCGAGGCTGCTTGAATGATTTGTTCTCGCATGGTTGGAGAATCTTTGCACAGGACGGACAACATGTCCCAATGTTTGACTCAACGAGGAGGCAGTCCCTTCCTTTTCCTTCCTTTGGAAGTAGAAGAGGGATGTCTTCTGGGGGTGACTTCTTTGTTTATTTGTTGGTTCCGAGGAACTCACCAAAAAATGCACTGACGTCGATAACTTGGCACACACCCTTTTATCTTTTGTTTGGACCATCGTTTCGTCAAACATGTGACGACTTTTCCCCCAAAATCGCTAAACAACCCTCTCCTTTGTTTACCCCTATTTTTCCTTAGACAACTGTGTCTTTTCAGGGGGTGACGTCCATGTTTGGCTAAGCGTTTTACCAGATGACGAAATTGTCCTTTTCTGTTTCCTTTTCCTTTTTGGACAGAAGAACGTCTACGGTGGTAATGTTGTGCACTTCTTCTAGGGAGTATCATTGGACGTTCAGGAGTACAAAAATACTGATCTCCATCGTTTTCCCCAGGTCTATTTTATACTAGAATGCGCCGCCACTGATTCTCTTTACGTCGTATCATTTTCATGGCAGGCATCACGCGCCGTGGAGGGGTTTGTAACGGACTAAATCGATACAGTTCTTGTCTGGATAAATCCTGTAAACTCTGTAATATGCTCGATATCTCTTGGACTTTGATTTTGGGGGTAGGTACTTTCTGAGTAGCTGCCACTGCAGCTAAAGAGGATGTGGGGGTCACTGCTGGAGAAGTTCTTGGAGACACGGGGGTCCATTTTGTCCTCACATTAGGAAAGGTGCGTGTCAAATCGGGTTTGGCAGGCATCACCAGCAATGGAGAAGTGGAATAACCGTAAGCTACTGGAGACATGATCACTGTCGCTGCAGGTCGTGGTTTGGGATCTTAGGTTGCGTCCTGGCCGAAGTGCCTCACTTGCAAGTACAAGCCTTTTTTCTGGGGTCTTTTCTGAGGGCTTTTCTTTTTCTTTTTCTGAAACTGTGACCTGGTCTTGACGCCGCTGATCTTTATTTTCTGTGTATGTTGGGGAGTGGCTTTTTGCTTAGGGAGGACTTTGGGGGCGTTAGGATCCCATTTTAAGATGGAGAGAATGATGACACCTCCTAGAGAACCACTATCTCCAGGTTTCAAAATGATTTGCTTTTTGGTTTCAGTGAGTATCGATGCGGGGATCCGACAGATGCGTGAAGGCTACATTGTTTCTCTCACAAATGCGACTGGTTTGGTAACTAACGTGGTGTCACCGTAAACCATCGTAAGACTTCCTTGAGACTAGCTTCTAAGACACGAGCACTTATTTCTGGATTTCGGCACAATCTAAGTTTTCGTCGATGACCTTGAAAGTGGAGGAAGAGGGAGCAGAGACAGCAGAGGTAGCCATAGTGCAGGGAATGTCACTTTTTGACACAAAGACAAACAAGACAAGAGTGTTTATACTTTTTTCAGGACACGTTTATTTCAACACATGTTTAAAGTGGAACAACACGAAAGACAAAAGAACATATAAGCCAGATGGTTAAGTACATGGATAAAATACACATCAAAACGATGAAAGTGGAATATAAACATGTCACTGTACTATATGTTTGGTGACGAAGATGTGGTGTCCTATGGAAAGTTTGTAATGTTCTTAGAGTCTCTATACTTGGCACACTCACACAGGAGTCCTCCCGGAATGGTCTTTCATGGATGTCCATGTCGATGACGGTCCTGTCCTGAAGGGATTGGTTCTCCACGGAGACGGGTTTTTCTTCTGACACTGTCACTAACACGGGATTTAATGTTACCTTTTTGACTGAAAGTTTGAGTTTATGATCAAATCTTGGGCATAGTGTACCACTTCTTATGTCCAAGTCTCGAAGCCCAAACTTTTCCAGTCACGTACATCTTTCCAGTGAGTGTGTAAGTCACAAGCTACACACACATCGTCGTACACATCTTCAGTGCCTAGAAGTTGACGAATCTTATTTTCCCGTAGAAGTTGAGAAGTATCGAGATGAAAACGCAAGGCTTTTAACATATTGAGTCTCTCGTGTACATTTAAAGGGATCACTTTCATGGGGTTGTTTTGTTATCTTTTGGTGGCATGTACTCTTCGTAAAGAGTCCGCAAGAATGGTAAACTAAATCCAAGAAAAGAAGTCACTAAGACACACACCACGCGTTGACCCCAATTCAGCGGACACAGTTCTCGTAATAAGTGACGGTAATCCTTCAAAGTTTTAATACTGTCATTGATTTCCTTCCACGGAATCTGTTGTATCACGAATGACAGAAGTCGTGGCATTGTAGTCAGTTTTATATCTCCTAGAGCGAAAGTGACTGACGTATTAATTTATGAATACTGCCATTCCGGGAAACGGTCAAGAATGTCATTAAAATCTTATAATGTAAATGGTCCAAAGCGGATTATTTGGAAACACGCACACTTGATCCAGTGCAATTTGACTAATTTCTTGCCTTTTGTCACTTTTCTATTGTGAATTTCTCGACACAGAAGTTCCTCAGTCACCAATTGAGATTTTGCTTTGGGAACTTCCTCCCAGATTTTCTTGCAGATCTTCTCTTGTAATTCGTTTGATAATCTTTGAATATTATTTTTAAATGGGGTTTAAATACTTGTCTAGGTGTTCTCCAACGTTTGACTCCAAGCCAAGCTGGTTTCTTAAACGACATGGTATGTCATTTCAGTTACTAGGGTCCCACTAAAGGTAGGTAGTGACAGTGCGGAGACCATCGTGCATGTTCGAAGCAAGCCGAATCTTTCTGTTCCCAATGGCGAAGTGACACACCGCAACTGAAGCATTTGACTTTATCCCCTTCGCCCGGCTCTGACTAATTGTTCGCGGGGGGGGGGGGTTTAGATCCTCCCAGATATGTAGGCCATTTACCGTGGAAGGTTCGGAATCGACTTTCAAAATCGCAGTATTCAGGCAAACAAACAAGTGAATCATATTCTTCTTTCACGTGTTTATTGCTTTGAGCGTATGGTGAAATCCGTAGGAATTTCCTCAGGGTTGGATGACACCCGCAGAGAGGTAGACGCATGGTTTCAAGTGGAATATGACATTGACAATGAAAACCAGTAAAGTGAAAAGATGTACGATAACGAGTGGGATCGTTTTCTCATCCGACCGCTTTGACACGCACAACATCACTTTCCATGGTAGGTATGGTAGTAGGCATAACAAAGTTCCCATGATGTGGTACTTGCTGTTTGAAAGTATTCATCTTTCTCGCTTGTTGTTGGTAGTTACATTGAACTATCGGTCTTGGACGTTGTCAAATTTTATATGCAAACCCAAATCGACGTGACCGTAGGGTAAATTTAAGTGATTTGGAAGTCTCACCCGCTTCTGGTACACAATTTGATAGTCTCTTTCCAAAGGTCGACTGACGATTTGGTGTTTGGGTAAACGTACAATCTTGTGAGGGTGGTAGGTGGTCACTTTACAATATCGATCCTCTCCAGACTGCAAGGCTTCTTTCAGCACGACAAAGTTCACCACTTGAGTAGTGCGATAAATGAGAGTCAATCCTTTCACGTTATACTCGGTGTGCACTTCTCCTTGTGGGTCTAGGTATTCGTAGCCGTAATTTTTAGGATCGCCAATAGCAAAACTTAGAATCATGTCGTTGGGGTGCTCGTCCGTCCAGGCTCCTAAACGGTCTCTATCGATGACAGGTTGACGTTGACCCAGGCGATCGATGTAGATGCAACTGTCCGTGTCAAAATGCAGCACACGATTTTGTAATTGTTATAACGCTTCGTACAAGTTTAAGCGAGCATGGACTGTCACGTAGGCCGCAATGATGACATTTCCAAATTCGTCTGCTTCTACAAAGTCCAGTTCTTCTTCGTAATTGACTAAGATCAAGTCCTCACGAATGACGTCCACGTGTTTCATGACTCGCTTTTGAATCATCTAGAAGTAACGGAAAGGTTCTGTCAAATATTTCTATTTGGTAAACATGGTCGTTGTGCCATTTTTCCCCACAAGCACCTTTTTGGCAAACGATGCTCCTAGTATTTCTCTTTGAATTTCTTTTGGTCTTCGGGAGTGTGACAAAAGAAAGGATAGCTGCTGGCTTCTTGTTTCAGTCTCAAAAATGAATTAAGGTAGTCTGCGAAAATGCATTTCTGAGTTTGGTCGCCCTTGTGGTACAGTTCTGTCCTGGGAAAGTGGTAAATTTCGTACACTTCTAACAATTTGTATCCCAAGTAACAGAGCTTTAAACAATTCCACGCTGACCCACCTTCATGTCAAGGCGCGTTCTTCCTGGTTGTGCTGACAAGGTTGGTCTTGAAAGAACGTTTCGGCACAAGTACGACACTAGGGAAACATAAGCTTTCCTTCGCAATGGTGAGGTAAGACAGGATGGTACCAGTGTGAGGGAGGCAAGACTTTGCATTTGATCAGTCCTTCGTATTTTCGAATGTTGTCCAGGTCGATATGTTCCGTCAGCAATTGCAGATGCCCTGCGAGAAAGTGACAATATTCGCACACGAAAGGATACGGCGAACACACGTCAAATTATTTGATTTATTCTACTTTCTCCTCGTCGGCGTGGTACAGCAAAATATGTTCCGATGCTCTTTTCGCCTCCTCCGTTGCGGGCGTGTTGGATCCATTGGTATTCCTTGTCGCACAAGTAATGTAGTCAGCGTAGGGCTTTGACGGAGTATTGACGTTTGACAAAGTTCGTCGTTTGAGGGCGTATGACAGCCAGCGTGTTTTCGGGCATGAATCGTTGGCGGTACACTAAGGAACACGCTTTGGCAATGGTGCAGGCTTGTTACAAGGGATCGATCCCTCCGTGTTACATGAATAATTCTCGAAATTGTCCACAGCAACGCCGTAAAATATCCACGTCGGAACGACAATACTTTAATATTTCTTCCTGAAAGTCGCACAGGTCCGAGGCGTGAGTGTGGTACCAAGCGTAGAAAGCTTCTCTTTCTTCGGTGTACATGTTGTCATGTTCAAAGTAGAGAACATCAGGCAAATGGGGTAGATCGGCATGTTGATTGGCCTCGGTATTGAGAAAGTGTGGAAAATAGCCTTTGACCATTTCTGTCATTTCAAAGGTTTTAGGCATTCGACTCAATGGCATGGCCAAGAAACTCATTGAATCTTTAAAGTGCACTTGTCCCACTTGCATGGAGATGATTTTGGCTCCGTTCAAGGTGACTTTAGGACGTTCGGTGCTTTGTTTCGTATAGTATTTGAGAAGAAATTGTCCATCGTATCCCGAGAAATTATGAGCATTCACCGTGTCATTGCGGTGGGAATCTACGTAGCGTACGCTGAGCTCTTTGCTCCACGTCTCGTCTCGTCCATTGGGCGATATGGGCCAGCTTGTTAGGTCCCCGAATTTTTTTTTTTGTTTTTTTTTTTTCACGTGCTCCCTGAATCATGATACAGTGTGGGCAATGACTAAATGTCGGTTCTTGGATGCACTTCTCGCACGCTCGGTGAGCCACGCAGAAATTAGGAATATGAACGCTAGTCTCTTGCATGCATTAGAAACCAAAAAGATGAAATTCCCTTTCTTCTTTTCATCTTAACCCTCCTCCTGTTTGGAATGGGATTTTTGCCTTGGCACTGTTGGTACTGTTACGTATCGGCTCGTTTAAAAGTAACAAAAGAAAAGGGTGAAGACAACAAGCTTTGTAAGTTTTAACAAAAATAATTTATTTCCCTAGAAAACACGGTGAAAATGTGAAAATATGAAATAGGACTTACGGTTTGTGAAGAAAATCCAAACATTTATCCTAGTACTGAAAAAATACAAGTCCTATCACTAAATAATTTTAACTTAATCCAGGTTCGAATCTTGATGACGTTCCAAGATGGAGGACGATGACGTCAGATGAAGTCTTTACACACATGTCCAGAATTTCACGTTGAACCACAATTTGTACTGCACTATTCCAGTTTAGAATGAATTTCACTAAATGTCTTTGTCCTAAACCACTTGTGTAGCTCTCCAGGGAAAGGTAAATTATTATTTAAAAAGTAGATGAACTCCTATAGCTGTCATCTATAACAAGACACATCTCGAGCTCTACAGATGTAAAGAACAATAAACTATTTCAAGCACAAGGAAAATAATACCTTCTTGTGCAAATATAACATACCTTATGTTTGTTAGAAGATAGGAAGATATTTCTATTTCTGGAATTGAGTTTATTCAAACATATTTCTATAAGTGTGACGAATACCTTTGGGAAGGACTTTGAAAAGCTCAGGAAATACAAAAGTCATAAACGTGACAATTATTTCTAGTGTAGTCGGAGTGCTTCTATCCCAATATTAATGTCGAAGATCGCAGTCAGTATGTATTTTTTTTTTAATATTAAAGTCTAAGATTGCAATCAATGTGTTTATATTCTAATATTAAAGTCTAAGATTGAATCAGTGTGTTTATATTCTAATATTAAAGTCTAAGATTGCAATCAATGTGTTTATATTCTAATATTAAAGTCTAAGATTGCAATCAGTGTGTTTATATTCTAATATTAAAGTCGAAGATCTCATTCGGTGTTTCTATTAAAGTCAAAGATTACGGTCAGTGTGTTGTTATCCAACTATTAAAGCCAAAGATCGCATCCAATGTGTTTGTTTTCTAATATTAAAGTACAAGAACTCAGCCAGTTTGGTTATATCTGATTAGTAATGTCAAATATCGAAGACCGTGTTTTCCTGTACTAATATTAAAATCGAAGATTGTAGTCAGAGTGTTTCTATCGTAGTATTCAAGTTAAATATCGCATTCAGTGTGTTTCTGTTCTAATATTAAAGTCAACGAACGCAGCGAGTATGGTTCTGTCTCAGTGTTAACGTCGAAGATATAAGACATTTTGTTTCTGTGCTAATATTAACGTCGAAGGTATCATAATTTTTTAAAATATATTCCAGTTGAAAAGTAAATATAACCGGGAAAATCGTAATTCATGGCTTCATGTGAGGTTTTGCAACACTCTTACTTTTTGCCTCAGCTAGCTGAAACGACTGACCTCATACGAGAATCAATTCTGTTCCATTGCATGCATAAGCAATCACAAGTATGCCACCTTTACCATTACTGATAGTCTTCCATGGCGTTTTGATACACAGTAGCAACCTTAGTTCAATATCCTCCAAGGTTTCATCATAGGTTGACCAGCTCGCTAATCTGTATTACCAATATAAACGTAGACTGTGTAACCTCAAACTTTGACCCAGAAAACATAAACATGTTACATCCAACCGTTATCATTAACTACAAAATGAACCATATGAACATTTAAGATTCAAAATGGAAACTTGACACATAAAATTGGGTAATTTTAACGAAAAGTACGGCAAATGAAGTTCACATCCCATTTTCAAACAGCAACTAATATCATCATGAATTGATATTATTACTATTATTATTATTATTATTATTATTATTATTATTATTATTATTATTATTGTTGTTGTTGTTGTTATTATTATTATTATTATTATTATTATTATTATTATTATTAATTATATAATTATTATTAGTAGTAGTATTGCTATTATTATTATAATTTTTATTATTATCATTATTATCATTATTAATGCTATTATTATTATTATTATTATTATTATTATTATTATTATTATTATTATTATTATTACTTCCCTTGTAAAGCAAATATAATAATTCAAATGGTTCACACGTATTGATCTCATAAAATACCATAAAATAGTTGATACAGTCATACTCGATATTGTTTCTCTTTTTTTTCTCTTCATCTTATCTCTTCCTGTAGAAGCATGTGGCAGCAATGCTTTAAAAGGAATCTGAATGCATGCTTAGGTACTGGCACGAATATTACCAATAAGAATAATCATTAGTTATAGTGACTATAGGTGACAAAAAATAAATTGTTTAAGTTTACTTCATTCTTTTATCTTTTATCTTCGTTCATGATTTCTTTAAATCTACTGAATTAATTTTGTATTTACTGGTGGGAAGGATCTATATGTTAACAAGAACATTACATGTCAGTCAGTAGCATTTAGTGCACAACTCCATTTCATCCTTTTGATCATGTAGTCTTGAGCTAAATTGGCCATAGAAGTTTTCTTTCACATTTTTGAGCGTTGATGTGAAGTATAAAACTACATACATTGTATTATTGGAACTCATTTGTTATCAAAGTGGACAATAACAGCATAAAATACAGAAGAAAAACAAAATATCGTATGTTGGAAAAGTTTATTGCTTGAATCCTATGTGCGCATCAACAGTCTTTATTTCTTCTTTTCAAAGATAATAATGCAATGAGGAAAAAGGAATTGAAATAAATTATGCATTAGTCATATATTACCTGAGATGTATATAAGAGAAGTCTTCGGGAAACCCAGCTTCTCTTTGAGAATTCCCATATGAGGACATTGTATTTATTACACAGCAAGGCACATTTGTGCGAAACCCTCTAATACTTAATTATTGCACACATCCTCATTAAGTTTGTACAATAAATACTATTTTATATGTTATGTGATAATGTGCAGAAGGACATGACGTATATAATATTCTACGATCACAATTCTTCCAAATCTTGGTAATTTGAAAATCCATCTAATTACTAAGAAACAAAGTCCAATAAATTAACAGCAAACATTCTGGCGCGATCCCATACTAAAACAGCCAGTAGCAGCATTAAGTAGGACAACAAAATACGAGCATTTGTCCTCCGTGCAATTATGTTTGAACGGCTATACTGTTAGATAGACACTCTTCTTGAACACAGAATTCAAGCGGAGATAGTCAGTCTAGAACCAATATTTTATATCTTATTTCTTGACCCGTATGGTAGGATATACACCTTATTTCAATCTTCCTCTCTGTGAGAAAATGGAAGATTGTGCTGACCCTGTTTAATTGGCAGACAATTCCCTGTTTATAGTATATGTTCGGTCAAGTCAATACTTCGTAGATCCTCATCAGTTTTCCAGAAGATCTCTGTACCAGTAAAGAAGATGGTGTATTTTTTTTGTTGTTGTGGTATTCTGCAGAATATTCCTTCCTGTAAATATCGCAGTCTTGCTCTTTATGTTAAGACGTTTCATTCTGACTGTTTTCATTGCATAGTGGCCACACTGCTTCGTTTCAGTCTTTCTCAGCTATTTCCTCATATATGCCTAAGGTCGTTCACTAATAGAGTTTCACTGGTTTCAGACATAGGATTAAAAGTCTTAGAGTCACAGTTGCAACAATCATCGTTAGAGCTCTGGCTTGAATAACGCTGTTTCTATCTATAGAGTTTTCCTTAACTTCCAGCATGAAACACCGTCAATTGTTCACTGGAATAGCATTTCTGAACTGGCCGGTATTTTAATTGTTTGTTAAGTTTACATGTCAGGATTTTTTAAGTTTCCTGTCCCTTACTTAATAATACAATACATTAACGATTGTTACAATGAATTGAATTCTCTGGGACATCAAGAACAAAGTTGTTTAATAATGGTGTCATGATCAAAATCTTTGGCAACATACGTTTCCATAAATGTCTCAACATTACCAACACAGGTGATGAATGAACAACTCCAATAATGTTCATATATTGTCCTGTTGCAGAAACCAAATTTGAAACTTAAAGGTTTGTTGCTTCGCAATTATAAAAGTTCTCTCACTCATCCATGACAAAAGTAATTATTGTGTTTGGCTGATAGCTGAAATATTCAAGGGCATCCGTCATCGTTATAGATGATGTTCTGGCGGAATTTCTAGGTTTGTTTTGGGAACCATTTCCCTCTAGGATATAAGTCAAGTTTAGTTTCGAAGTTGTGATATATTGTGCGTTTAAAGGCAATATCTTTCAGTGTGTCCTACCTACTGCAAAAGTCTAATATTCGCACACCGAATATTGTTTTCGTATTTCTTGTATGTACCACGAGCCCGTCCAATAAAGTTTTTCTTTTTTTCGCAGTGTTACGTATATTTAGTTTAATTATTTGTGATTTAGTTTTAAGATTTGTATTTTATTTTTATTTCATTACATGTTATCTTAATGATAACTTTATTTCCTGGATTTGACAAATTTTCCGCAAAATTCAGTTCAGTTCTGTTTTGACCTGGTTCTTTCTGCGTTTCAGTTGCAGTTAAAGTGATGTTTCATTGTGTATTTTTAGTCAGTCGTAAATCATCCCTTCTGGCTTTAAGGTATTATCTTGTTGTTGCCAGTTGAATTGAGTTTCTTATTTAAAATAATTTATTTTCCTTGGAGACTTCATCTAGTGCTCATCAAAATTCTTCGACAAAGACATTTACTGAATATTATGCTGAATTCTAAAGCCGGAATATTATTTTTAGTGATTCAGCAAGGAACTGTTGACACAGCAACACAGAACAGGTTATAGAAGTCGTCATCGCCTACCATCTTGGAACTTCATCGGGATGCGAACTTTGATTCACTTAGAACGTGTTAGTGATAGGGCTAATACTTTTTAATTATTGGATTAATTTTTGTCTTTGATTCATAATCCGTAAGTCCCTTTCTCATATCTTTACCTTGCTTTTCTAGGGAAATAAATTATTTTGTTTAATTTACAAAGCTTGTTGGCTTCACTATTTTCTTTGTTACTTTTGTACGAACCTAGGCACGTAACAGTAGCCCCTTCATGTACATCGAAATGTGAGAGGTGGAGGTCTTAGAGAAAATATATCCCCTGCCAAAAACCCTTTCTGAATATTGTCGTCGCTTCGAATATTATCATGTAGGATTTGTACCGGGAAAAATAAAAGGAAACTAAAATTTAGAATAAACGATTTAGAACTGACAAGCGGAAATCACCAGAATCTAAACAAACATTCAAGTTTT
>JAECUM010019161.1:0-23402 GCA_016617855.1 Megalonaias nervosa | reverse complement strand
ATATATTTGCAGTATGATTTCGGGGGGGGCACCTGACCCCCCCCCCTTTGACCCATGCTGCGGGCGCCCATGCTATCTTGTGCTGAAAAATGGCGTTAAACCCAACAACAACAACAAACCAATTACACCACTGAATGGTGTCTGAAGCGATCGTTCTTGTCGTTGCCCAAACCTGCTGCACGAACAAGTGCATCATTATTGAATAACAGTTGAGATTTTCCTCCTCTTGGTTGAGTCAATGTTTGTTTAACATGATCGACGGCAAATGCAACCAGGGTGGATTTGTTAGTGAACTTCTCTTCATCGTTGTTGAAACATTCCCAGTGTATTTTCATTCCTGGCTATGCAGTCGGCGACCTGGAGTGTTCACGTACTAATGTAATTATTCCAAGCTCTCTTCGATTTGGTGTTGGTATATTAGAGAGGTCTCAAATGTTGAATTCTATTATGATTATTGGTTTGTATAAGTCTTCCACGAATTTTAAAAAAAAAACCCACACGGATGAAAATACCTTTACGAATCACACAATTGTACGTTTATTCGACCTCTGTTTAGGATGTTTCTTCGAGCACGAATACTAAAAATCTTTTTTGCTTTGATCTATCTTCAAAGGCACTTTCATGTCAAACGTGAAATCAAACTCACAAGATCCAAAAAAACAAAAAAACAAAAAACAATTATAACAGTGAAAATCCCAGAACTCAGAAAATCATAGAAATGATTAGGGAAATAAATAATGAAAAACCACTACTACCCCAATAACAGACAAGAAAACAGACAAAACCAGATACAAGAATTACAACAACACAAAAGGCAGACCATACAGACTCCACATACACAAATAAGGCCCGACCAGAATTTCAAACACCACCAACAAGCCCAAGGACAAAGAATCAATCCAACAACCAATCAAAGGGAACAACTGACATGTCAAAGAAAATAAAATCAAGAACGACCTCAAACAACGAAACCTCAAACGGTGCAAATCCGACAGAATTTGACATAAATACAATGTAAACAAATATATCTTACCTTAAGTAGTAAAAAACCCAAAAACATATTTAAAAATCCAGAATACAATCTTGAAACAAACAAAAAAAAAAAAAAAAAAAAAAAAAAAAAAAAAAAAAAAAAAAAAAAAAAACAAAAAAAAAAACAACAACAAAAAAAAATAATAAAAAAAAAATAAAATGGAAAAGAAACTTAAAATATTGTCATTAAACATAAATAGATCTGATTTCAAGAAAGCAAAATCTCTAATAAAAATTGCTAGGCAATATGATTTAATCTGTATACAAGAAATTCACAATGTTGAACAAAAAAATAATAAACTTCATTGAAGATGAATTAAATTCGATTTTTATTATACAAAACGATAACACATCAAACAGACCAGGAGTAGGCATAATCATAAACAATAAAATACTTCATACAGACTGGAAGATAATAACAACATCACAGGAACTAAAAGGAAGGCTACTGCATATACAAATAAAATACACATAATGAACCTATACATGCCACCAAAGAGAAATAGGAAAATACCCTTCATTTATAGACTATCAAACTACCTACAAACATATAATATGCACAATATGATTATAATAGGTGACTTCAATTCGGTCACAAAAGCCATTGACAAAAAAATTTGGTTTAGCAAAATGGGATAGAGATGTACTACACCATATAGAAGGCCTAATTCAAAACAACAACATAATAGATACATTTAGATATCTGCATCCGAACAAAAGAGAATATACATACACAAGAGAGAACATGGCCTCAAGAATAGATCAGGCTTATATAAACATTAAGCACAAAAGCAATATAATAAGCAGCAAACTTCTAAAAGAGAAAATGGCTGACCATAATGCAATAGAACTAGAAGTAAAAGTTAACCAACCTAATAAATGGGGAAAAAGTCACTGGAAACTAGATAACACGATTTTAGATCTACCGGAATATCAAGAAGAAATTATGGAGTTACTTCATTCCATAGAAGAATTTAACATATATTTCACATGGGACCAAATTAAGGAAACAATAGCAAAAATAAGCCAAAAATACTCTAGAATGCAGGCAGAAAACAAACTACAAATTAATAGAAAAAGAATGCCAGAATTTGATAAATAACCCTAATACAAGTACAGAAGAACTAAATACAGCACAGGAAGTACTTGACAAAATAAATGAAATAAGAATAAATGGGGAACAAATGAGAGCAGGACTCTTCCAGGATATTTACAAACTAGGAAAAAACATACAATAGGAGATATGAAAGGGTATAGAAAGAAATATAACTAAACTAAAAGACAATAATCAAGAAATAGAAGGAAAAGAACAAATATTAAAGTACATAAAAAATGTTTACAAAAACTTGTACACATCACAAAAAATAAATGAAGAAACAACAACTAAATACATTAAAAAAACCCTCCAAATCCCATCAATAGAAGAACAAAAAAAAACAATGTGATGAAATGATAACAGAAGATAAAATTAAAAAAGCAATAGATCAACTCACAAAGAACAAACCACCAGGCATTGAAGGTCTGACACCCGAATTTTATAAAACAAATTGAAAATAGCCTTGTCACCACTATTAAAAAACCTATACAACAGTACACTTACCCAACAAGAAATGACAGTATGAGAACAGGGTTAAATACTTTAATCTTCAAAAATAAGCGATACAAAACGCAATCCGAGAAGTCACCAGACATGAGATTACGGAACGTCTTGTCAGCAAGCAGTTTACTCACTACAGGAGCGCCCTAGTTCCAAAATGTCAGATAAACAGAGGAAGAATTACAGAATCAAACGAACAGAAAGAAAACGGACTTTGAATTAAGGCCATGGAGCAAGAATATTAAAAGAAAGAAATGGAATACAATATGCGATGATGAGACTCCTTCCTGTGATCAGGGAGAAAGGACACTCGCCATACTGTATGGATTAAAAGATGACTTAACGCAATGGAAAATGGACTTGTGATTCATATTGCGTAAGAAATGTTTAAACAACTTAAACGAATGCGAGGAACACTTATTAAAACTTTACCAATAAATATTATAGCAAAATTTTCAAAATTTACTGATTACGATTAAATTGACTAAACTATACAATTATTCATGTATTACTTTAATAAATTATTATTAAATTATTAAATTATTAGTAACCTAACTATAGCCACTTAATATTATATTTTCGATCAAAATTGTTATTCATGTATTAGACAGGAAACTCGTGGCACCTGAGCTAGTGTTCACGTGATCGCGAAAGCGTAGTGTGAATGCTGCTCGTGCCTAATTAAGATCTCAAACAACCTATGCGCAAAGCAGAAACAGTATAATAGATATCTATTTATTAAAACTATAAAACTATACTTAATAGAAATTAAATATGAATTAATTTAATGTAGCTTTTATTTATTAAACTTTAGACTTATAGGAAACTATGATTGTGAATTAAATAACAACTCCAGAAATTTGATATATTAGAAGAAATAAAAGATTTGAATGGTGTACAAACCCTTACTCAAAATTTAATAAAAACGAAATAAAATAAAATTAATACAAAAAACACACACATATGGAAAAAAACATGAACACATAAAATCCTTCAACTTTTGTCACAAGGGGGTTACTCAAATGATGTCAATCTGAGAGTAACCACACCAAAAATAAGGGGGAGCCAGCGGATCTAAAAAATTGGCGCCCAATCTCATTGTTAAACTAGACTACAAAATACTTAGTAAGGTCTTAGCAAATAGTCAAAACAACATTAGGAGAAATAATAAATAAGAATCAAACATGTGGTGAAGAAGGGAGAAACATACAAAACAATATTCTTTCAATTAAAACAATATTTGACTACATGAATTCAAACAAAGTAGATGGTGCACTCATACTGATTGATCAAGAAAAGGCTTTCGATAGGATAGAACTTAATTACATCATTAAAATCTTACAAAAATTTGGTTTTGGAAACACATTCCAAACGTGGATAGAGACACTATATACAAACATACAATCCATGGTCCAAGTAAATGGTGCAAAAACCAAACCATTCCCAATAAAAAGATCAGTAAGGCAAGGGTGTCCCCTATCTATGCTCCTATATATGATAGGAATAGAAGCCCTTAGGAACGCCATACAGAACGATGAAAACGTACAAGGGGTCAAAATACCAAATATGAGGGATGAATATAAAACATTTCAACATGCGGATGATTGTACACATTTTATAACAACACAACAATCATATAAATATCTAATAGACCAGTACAATCTCTTTGGATTAGCTTCTGGATCTCAAATTAATCACAGTAAAACTGAAATGCTGTTGATAGGAAACTGGAAGGGGAACCATTCAGGGCTCCCACCAGAAATATTTAAAAACAAGCTAAAGTCCTAGGTGTAAACCTAGGAGAAAATGGTTAAAACCTTAACTTTCAGCAAATTCTTAATAAATTAGAAAAGCACATTAAAATATGGTGTAATAGACAACTAAACTTACTAGAAAAAGTTCATATAGCTAAAACCTTTTTATTCAACTCAATTTGGCACGAATTTGATGTAACAGATTTTGAATTTTACTACATAAATAAAATAGAAGCTTTAATAATAACTTTTATTTGGAATGGGAAAATCAACAAATTACCCAAATATACGTTGCAAAAAGGGAGAAAACAAGGTGGAGCAAGCCTCCCTAATTTAAGAATAAAACTAGTAAATTACATAGACAGAATCAAAAACCTCAGCCAGAACCCTGAATCTTACTGGCAGGGGATTTATTTATACTGCTTTGGATTCTTACTTTCCAACCAACCAGATATATATATATATATATATATATATATATATATATATATATATATATATATATATATATATATATATATATATATATATATATATATATATATATATATATATAATAGCATTACTAAAACGATTGCACCACCAAAAGAAGCATATAGAATAACGAACACAAGATACATAGACAAAACAAAGAAATTTGGAAAACAGAAAATAAAGAGGAATTATACAAATTGATAAAAAAATAAAACAACCAAGATAACCAAAATTAAAATAGAAACTCAATATTTATATCTAAAGTGGGAAAAAATATGGGTCAATTGGTTAAAAATTAAAACAAGAAAACCAATCCAAAATGTTAGAATATCTGCATGACGCATGGTGGACAGAAGAGAAAGCATTCCAAAGAAAACTCATTAAAACACTCCCACCATGCCCAATTTGTAAAAAACAAACGGATAATAAGAGACATATAAAACTGCAATGTGAAATTCTAAATATTCAGAGAGAACAAATAAAGGCTAAAATAATACAGAAATTAGGACATTTTGATGAAAAACAACTCCTATATACAAATGATATAAATGATAAAAACCTTTATAAAGAAGTAATTGAGTTCATACTATTTGCAATAGAAACTAGGAGAAAAAACGTATGGATAACTGAATTAAGTAATTAAAGACAGAAAATCCCCAATATTATCCCCAAAGCCCCGGAAAAGCCATCTATGATGAGTTAGCTAAAAAGGTCCCCGGATCAACCCATACCCTTATATTTCCCCGGAAAAGCCATCTATGATGAGCTAGTTGAAAGGACCCCTGAAATCCCTTTCATCTTGACAATCGTGGTCACTCTGGCTACACTACTAAAGTACACAACCTGACAAAGGCTACAACCCAAATTAAAATTTAAACTGGAGCAGGGCTCTCTAGATAACCAAGCCACTATGTGATCACTCTAATGAGAGGATATCGAAGAGGGCTTTGCAACTGGCAATTGATTATACATCTAATCAGATATTATAATATTTAATATTTGACTTCGCGATACATCCAAAATCAATTTTTAAAACATAAGGAACGCGTACAAAAAATATAAATATTCTTCTTTCTTTCTTTCTCACACGACTTCTACGACGACACTATGAAACACTGACAGAAAGATACGGTTCAATCCCACAAAAGTACTAAAGTACTTATGTAGAAATTAAGTACAATTCAATTCTAAAACAAGTGTCAAGGAACTTTTAATTAAAACTTACGCCTAGTAATCCAACCCCAATATAGACTATACATACATAATTATTCCAGAAACAAGGCAATTGACACCTGTGTACCCCATTTAGTATAAGTAACACATTATTTTATTATCTATATTGCTATTGTTATTGTTATACAAATAAACAAGGCGCAACAGTTCGCAAAATCATCGCACGACAGGTAAAAGTACAAATAAATAAAACATAGCCCACGAAACAAAGAGGAAAATCACCCTTAACAATAACAAGAGGAAGCAGATAACTAGACTACAGAAACTACAGAAACTCACAGGAAAAAAACACGGCACCCCCACCCCCCCACCCCCCAACGGATGGAAAATACCACAACCGAACTCAACAGACTGTCGGAGGAACCCCCAGGGAGATCTTGATTGGCACATTTCCTAAATGCGCCTACGACAGAGGAAATTGTAGCGCGGGAGCTACTAACACAGGAAAGAAGGATGACTCGATCGATTACCAAGCACACAGACATATAATTCATAACACTTGAGGATGTATTCACAGCTAAAGCAAGGAAAACAACGAAAAAATTAACAAAAATACACATCCAGGATAAGAAAGCATGGGAAACAATTAACACGGAGAGCACAGAAACAGACCCCGCTCACAACATAATGGAGGCCACTCAAACATACGACATCCTGGTAGTAACTACACCAGCAAATATAGATAACCAACCAGAGAGCAACAATGACAACAAAAACAACACCATAACAACAACTATGTACAACTCAGTGGAGGACATACAAATATATGACATGTTGGGAGCAACAATAACAGCAACTTTGGAGGACAAATCAGCTAGCAGTAACAACAATAGCAACAATACCAACACCATAGCAAAAACTATATCAACAGTGCCAGAGGAAAAGACTGTCAACAACGACAACAACACGATGGGCAAAACGGACAACATCCTCTCTATACAGACCAATGACAACATATTACCAGCAACCACAACACGAACAACAACCACAACAACAATTGAAACAACACCGACAACAACCATACCAGCAATTGAATACAACACCAGCCAGCCTCTCCCAACCCCCAAGGAGAACACCACCATTACCACCACCAATAACAATAACAAAAGAAAAAACAACTACACAATACACAACAGCCAGGAGCAGGGCCCTCGGAGCACCTTAAATCATGGGAGAGGAAGGAAACACAGAACGCCCAATACCAAGCAGAACAACGTCAACTTGGAAAAAACCTGTAGCCTTATCATAACATGCCACACTTCGAGGAAACAGCACGCACACCCAAAGGAAAACAATCCCTCAAGGACAAAGGAAAAACTAAAAAATCCGCACCCAATCCTAATGCTGATATCAGAATAGTAAGCAAAAAAACAGAAGCACATCAAAACATGGGAGGCCGCATTACTCCACCAACAATGACAAACACCGACAACAGTAACAACAAAAAGCTGGTGCCCACACCTTCAACTCAATACCAAGGGAAAACAAGGGAACGCAACCAGGCATCACAACCAGGGAAAATAACAAAACACGAATACCACCCACCCCACCTGACACTGTTTATAACAAGCTACTGTAATAAATTTTACAGCATAAGCACAAAGAGCCTCGCCTTCGCATTAACCCGATAACACAGTGGACACTTCCGGATTATTAGGCTGCGTTCGAATTACATAATTATCTGGTGTAGCACCACCAGCCAACTAGCCAAATACCTAGAACTCAATTGCATCGCAGGAATAAGGGTTAAAGTGGAAAGACACAGAGCAACACAAACCCGCACCAAGACGGACAACCGAATTCAGACGGACACCCGAATTAACCCCACCAAACAAACACACGTTGCCGAAAGACCAAAACCAGGATTCAAGGCCATCATCAAGCTACCTGGGTCACTCTCAGCCACAACAACAACAGAAATCCAAACCGAGCTAAAAAAAACAAAACATCGATTGTTATCGAGCTTTCAAACTTAAAAATCAGCATGGCACGGAAACATGAACAATATTGCTCGAATGCTCGTGCCCCCCACCCACATCAATCAAACTTGGACCAAATAGAAGGACAGTAATGCTTCAAAAATACCTCAACAAGCCCCGGTACTATAGCAACTGTCAGAGATGGGGGCATTTCACAAAAGCCTGTAGACGACACAAGCTGTGCTACAAATGCGGCGGAAATCACCAGGACGCAGGCAAGGCACAAACCTTCAAATGTGCCAATTGCAGGGGACAGCATGCCCCATACTCCGATGACTGCCCCTACACCATAAGGGAAAAAGACATCATCAAGACAATGGAGGAAAAAAATATCAGCTATAACCAAGCTGCAAAAGATCTTCACAACATAAAACCTAAACACAACACGCCAACAACCATTCGAACTCCAGCACCATCAAGCAGACAACAGGAACCACAACGCCCCCAACCTACCCAACAAAGGCCCTGTGCTAACAAGGGAGAAAAAAACCCTCAGTATAAAAACAATAGACCAGCACTACTCCCAACACCTCCAATCACATTAGCACCAACACCATCAACCAAGGTAAACCCAACTAGACACCGAACACACGACACGCGACAACACCCTGACCACCAACGACAACAAAAAACCCAACACCGAAACCAAGAAGTGTTACAACACCAAACTACCCAACACCAACTTTTCCGGCAACAGACGCGACCAACAAAGAAGGAGAAGGATGCACAAAAATATACACTGAACAATCAACAAAGAAGGAGAAACATAAAACAACGGATACCATTACGTCAACCTTCATAACCCAATATTTACGAGAAATAAGGAACGAACTAAAACAAAAAAACCCATCAAGACCAAATCAGGAAGGAGGACTTCTGCCGGTCCCTACAAGATCTACTGGAGAAAATTCACTCCCCAACCAATTAATAGCTGCACAAGTAGCAAACATCACGTAAATACCAACGACACAATTATGGAACACGACCACAACAGACCGAGAAATACCAACTATACTAACAACGGTTCACAATTCATCATATGGCAGTGGAACTGCAGGGAACTAATTGCAAACCAGGGAGAACTTCAATCAGCCATCAATGCAGAAAACAACAAACCGGATATCCTATGCCTACAGGAAATCCACCTAAATCAGAACAAAACAACACCGAAAATTAAAGGATACGACATCAGCTTCCCCAAATACAGGATCGACGGGAAAAAAGGAGGAGGTATCGCCATATACATACACAACACTCTCAACAACATCACAGAAATCAATAACACCACGAACCCTACCACCAACACAATCGAACATCAAGGAATTATGCTCACAATCGGCCGGAAAAAGATCACCATCTACAACATATACCTCCCAGGGACCACCAACACCAACCCCTCTCAGGAACTTGCCCAAATACTCAAAGACAAAGGTAACAACAGCATCATCTGCGGAGATTTCAACGCTCACAACATAGACTGGGGAAGCGACCATACGGACACCAGAGGGAAAAACATCTACAAATACGCCAGAACCAACCAGATGATAATACTCAACACAGGCACCCCCACTAGGATAAACCCGGCCAAAGGAAAATGTTCAGCCATAGACCTCACCATAGCGACACCACTCATTGCTCAGATCACTGAATGGGAGGTCATGCAACAAAGTACACTTGGTAGCGACCATTTCCCTACTCGCACAACAGTTTACCTACACAACCCTAAGGTGCAACAAACCAGCATACCAAAATGGAAAACTAATAAGGCAGACTGGGACACCTTCCAGACCATCCTAAAGACAAAACATATAGAGGACCTACAAAGTACTGACACAACCCTTTACTACAACAACATCACTCAAGCAGTCAACGACGCTGCACAGGAAAGTATACCTAAAACAGGAAAAACGACCATCCCATGGTGGAATGAAGATTGCAAATCAGCCCTAAAAGCAAAAAAGAAAGCACTAAATCGCTTCCTACATACCAAACTCTCCACCGATTTCATCACCTACAAACAAATGGAAGCCAAAGCAAGAAGAACAATTAAACAAGCCAAAAAAGCCTCTTGGCAAATTTACTGCTGAACACTCAATCACTCCACTCCCACGAAAGAAGTCTGAAACAAAATCAAAGCCATGAAAGGTAAGACCCCCAAAACAACACCCCAGATAACAGGAGCAGAAACTAGCAAAGAAAAGGCCGAACAATTAGCACAACACTTTGAACTCTCGAGCAGCAACAGTAATCACACTCAAACCTTTATGCTACAACGCCAAGAGGTGGAGCAAAAATACCCACATCTCTTTAAGGACCAGACTGCGGAGATAACCAACGAGAAATCACCGCTCAACGACAACTTCCAACTGCAAGAATGGCACAAAGCGCTCCGCCACAAGAAATCAACTTCACCGGGAGAGGATAATCTGGCTACGAAATCTACAAACACCTACCTGACACATGCAACGGATTATCCTCGATTTAATCAACCTCATCTGGAACACTGGCAACATACCCACCACCTGGAAGCAAGCCATTGTAATATCGATTCCAAAACCAGGAAAAGACCCCAAACTTATCTCATCCTATCGCCCAATTTCACTTACCAACACCATCTGCAAAATTATGGAGACGATGATCAACAACAGACTCCTACACCATCTCGAACGAAACCATCTACTCACGCAAAATCAAAGCGGATTTAGGCCCAAACGATCTACCATAGACCAACTCACCAGACTTGAAGCCGACATCAAACTCGCTTTCAACGCACCAAGGAAAAAGAACCCCCATCTCATAGCCATATTCCTCGACCTAGTAAAGGCCTTCGACCTAGTATTGACCAAGGGGCTAATTGCCAAACTCAACCAATATGGAATAACAGGACAAATGCACCGCTGGATCTCCAACTTCCTCACAGGAAGACGAATTAAGACCCGGGTAGGAGATGCATACTCCGAAACATACACATTGGACAACTGAACCCCACAAGGAAGTGTGATAAGCCCCACTCTATTCAACCTTATGGTCAACAACCTAGGAGAATACCTACATAGCACCATCAACCTATCTCAATTCGCGGATGATAGCGGAATCTGGAAAGCAGGAAACCTCAACAACAGACACCACATCAAACAGATACAACAAAGACTGGACGACATGACCAGATGGGCGAATAACTGGGGCTTTAAAATCTCAAGTACCAAAACTGTCGGGATGCTCTTCTCCCGCCCAAACAACCGAAAACCCAAATACCCGCAACTCTACCTACAAGGCACACCCATCCAGTTCGTAAAACAAACCCACTTCCTGGGACTACTACTAGATGAACAACTCACATGGAAAGCATACATCGAAAATCTCGTCAAAAATCACAACAAGACACCAACTTGCTGAAACACCTCAAAGGAACTACATGGGGAGCTGATCAACCCACACTACTTATGTTATACCGATCATTAATTAGATCAAGATGGGACTACGGCTGCCAGGTCTACGCATCAGCCAACAACAAACTGCTATCCCAACTGGACTCTCTTCAATACAAAATTCTCCGTCTATGTACTGGAACACTACCCAACACATCACTTCAAGAGTTACAAATACTAACAGGAGAACTACCCCTACAACTACGCAGAGAGGAACAAATCCTAAGACATACCATCAGGAACTCAATACACAGCGACGCAAACCCAACTAAGGCGCTAAGCTATGCGAAAGATCATTCAATCAAAAACTTGTACCAAACCCACCAGCAAGCAAGAAAGTCCATACCCTCTGCGCAGAACTCCAATTAACTGACATACAAGCGGAGCAACGGCAAATCCAGGACCCCACCCCGTGGAGAAATAATACCCCAAACATCAACCTCATAGCACAAACATTCGGAACCAAACAACAAAATCCCTGCAAGATGCTACTTGACATTCAAAAACTACTCCAGGACCAATATACGGAATACACTAAAATATACACGGACGGATCTAAATCCAAGGAACCTAACAGAACGGCAGCAGCAATCGTGGTACCAGAACAACAAATACAAACTGGAGCTCTACTTCCAGATGACTGCTCCATCTACACAGCCGAATTTTGGGCAATCAACGAAGCACTAAAATGGATCAAAACTCAAACCCAGCAGCGCCATGTTATCATCACGGATTCTCTCAGCGTCCTCAAAACTTTAGAAACAGGTGCAACACGAAGCAGAGCAAATATGCTCGAGGAAGTGATGCAACATATTCGAGAACTCGAGACAAATCAACACATCATTGAATTTCTCTGGGTGCCATCACACATAAACCTCCCCGGGAACGACAAAACGGACACAGTGGCAAAAAAGAACCTCCACAACAACGAAACACATTCCCTCACCTACAGCCTCCAAGAACTCTACAGTCAGGTTAGACAGAAAATTAACACAAAATGGCAACACATATGGAACAACTCCAACAAGGGAAGGCATCTCCACCAACTACAAAAAGAAGTATCCAGGAAAATCATTACCCCGAAAGACATGGAAGTTAATGACTTAAGGATTATCAACAGAATCATGACAGAAAAAACACTAGGGAGCTTCGGAAGGTACCTCAAAGACCAAGGGAACCAAACAGCCAACTGTCTTCACTGCCCAATAGCAGAGACGCTCGACTACATATTCAACACATGTGCCACCTACAATGTGCAGCGGAACAGCTTCCAAGAATACCAGAAACGCATTGGATCACCAACAACATACCCAGAGATATTGGATAAGACCAAGAACACAAATATAGAACTTACCTACAAAAATGTCATCTCGTACCTAAAGGGGATCCAAAAACATGGTCGCATATAAACAAAAAGGAAAACACCAGCAACACAACAAACCAGGACTATGACAATGAGCCTAGACCCACGGCTCAGAGACAAGCACTACCAGCAGTCCAACACGCCAGCACCCACTTATCCTACTAACCTATTAACCAGACTTAACAACTAACAATTAATCCTAATACACTTACCTACCAGACAACATACCAACAATAGGACCAGGACTAAAAAGGGGACTATGGCAAAACGCCAGCTAAAATACCAACCTAAAAGGCATAAGGAATCGAAGTTCAATGGTAACGACGAGAGAACCAGGACTACTAGACATCATAACAATGACAACAGGATTAAGCTGGACACAGGGTAAGTAAAACAACATGCAAACACAAAAGGACTATGGCAAAACGCCAGCTAAAAAGCAAGTCCTGAAATCAGCCTTAAAAGGCACAAGAAATTGAAAACCAAACGCAACAACGAGGGAGCCAGAAATACCATTGAACATCAGATTCAACTAGGGAAATAAGACTAAGGCACAAGGACCAACTAACGGGCAAATCTTAACTAAAATACCAAGACAAAAGGACACATAAGGGCACTAGCAACAACAAGAGAGCCAGGACTATGGCAACAACTGCCAAGCCAAAAGGCGAGTCCTAAAAAAGAACTTACATACATAAGGAATCGAGATTCACCTTTAACAACAAGGGGGTGCACAGCGCCACAGACGGACACGAATAAATTTAATCGGAAACACAATCGCGTCGAGGGACAGGCAAGTATAACAAGGGCAAACAGGACCAAGACATCAAAAGCCAACCATACAGAACCAACAATATAATACAGACTAAACAACACCACAAAAAAACCACTCTGTTCATAGCATGCGACAAACTAAAACAACACTACTCCAACACTATTCAACTAAAACAAACTAACAAAGCACAGCCATCCACATTAACTAACATAACCACTAACCAACACATAATCAACTAACAACTAGTAAGTAATAATAAAGGGAAGGAAAACAAAACAAAACAAACAACAAAAAAAAAATAAATAAATAAAATATATATATATATATACCTTATCTCTTCTCTCATCTTCCCCTCCCATCTCCCATCCCATCCCCCATGCATGACATTAACAAAACAAAAAGGGCACAATATCAATTCAAAATTGACGATTGACAGAAAATAATCAAATCAAGACAAGAAGACAAAAGACAAGAGAGAGGCAACTGCGGAATACAGCCAAGTGAACACAGGAAAACGACTGGAATATTAACCTCCACATGGCGGACAAGAACGAGCCCTTCCGGAAGAACAGAACAAGGAAGGTCCAGAGCCTCCACAGGGCAAGCACTAGCCCTCCAACACCGGAAGAACAGAACCAGGAAGGACCAGTACAGGGCAAGCACTAGCCCTCAAAATCAAAAACTAAAAATCCAAACCCCAGTCCTTCCCATGGGCAAGCTCTCGCCCACACAAGAGCAAGCACTGGCTCAAATCCATACCCTCCCCTGGGCAAGCACTGGCCCACCTCCCTGTGCAGGCACTGGCACAAACCTGGGCAAACACTGGCTCACCTCCTCGAGCAAGCACTGGCTCAACACTTCCGGACAAAAGCTCTCCTTTCCACCCATCCTCTACTAACCCCCTCACTAACAAATAGGGCCCAAAACAGGCGCTAGGGAAAACAGACTAGCGAACACCTGGGTGGAATCCTGCGTACAACAAGCCTATGTTGAACAAAGACTTTCCACTATAAGCCCTCTCTTCACTTTCCTCTTATTCCACCCTCACCTTTACTAACACAAGGGGCCTAAAACAGGTGCTAGGGAAAATATACTAGCAACACCTGGGTGGAATCCTGGAAACAACAAGCCTGTGTTGCCCACAGATTTTCCACCAAGAATCCCCTTCCCCCCACCCCCCATCTCTACTCTCACCCCCTACTTTTATATACAAGGGAGGCACTTCCATTGGCAATAGAAGGCCTCATTCGATAACACCATCGTACAAAACTACCCTGATCCTTTAGTCCCTCCGCCATCAAAAACAACAACTAATACTAACAATGCGTGACCCCCCCCCCCAAAAAAAACCACAGGGTTGCTGACACCCGGCTGATTGGTGTAATTTCGCCATTAAAAGTACGCTTAGTACACAAAATTCCAACTACACAAGGATAAAATAGGCAATCTTCAACTCAGAAACTTAGAGCAATTGCACAGGTTGGGATAGGGAACGTCCACTAGCACAACTGGACAGAATTTGACATACAATCACGTCGGTCCGGGCCCTTTGGAGCGTACACGGCATCAGCGGTTGGCGTCCCCCGCCGGGTCCCCTTCCTCCTTTCCACCTCCTGACATACAATTAAAAAGTGCTACGACGATCGTACATAAAAGCGGTGTTTTTGCGCATCATTCCTGAAACACCGACCAATTAAAAGCTCAACAATTGAGCATTAACGAGTCGCAAATGCTCTTAGCATAGGCGACTTTAATCCTTCTCAGTCAGTCAGAATCTGACCATCCAGTCACATGGAGCAGCTGTAGAGAGCAGACGTAGTGATGGATGTCAGTACTGCAGAACAAAGAAACCGCATGGCGCCAAATTGGATACCAGCGAATGCAGTAATACCCGTTCCAGCACTGAGGGCCATTAAGGCACTCGGTAAACAGCAAGCGACGAATTGGAGTTTGCAAGCTGGAGCTAAGAGAACTACACTTCTCTTAGTATGAGATAACAGCACAGGATTGGAATTAAATAACGAAGAAACAGAGGACTTTGGACTTGTGAAGAAACGAAGCAAAATGAATAGAAATACGAGGAGGAAAGCAGCCCAGGCAAGGTAGGCCAGCCACTCGACTACTCCAGCTACAAGTCTAAACAAGATACCAGGAACCCCGGAGCCGTTAAAAATACCCCAGAAGCAATTATCCCATACATTCACCCAGACGCGGCAGCAACACAAGAAGGACGTGCGCAGCCAAACGGACTTCGCTACTTCGACCGAAACCTCAGTACCTGAACAAGAAGACAAAGAAACTGAGGAAACTACTATCCACGAAGAAGCACCCTTAAGGAGTGAGGAAGAGGAGGACGAAATAATAAACGAAATGGCAGAACGCTACAAAAGAATAGGATTAGAGAAGGCCATAATCAGCTACAAGAAAGCTTACAACTTCGCATGCGCAGGAAAATATGTGGGCTGGAGAGTTCTAAAAATTAGAAAACCCCGACCACAACAATGGCACTTTGGCGAAGGTGTACTCCATGACTACTACGACAGAGCTTACCGCAAGGCCCCACTTTCTACCCTTATCGACGCCGCCACAGAAATAGGTAAACTCTATGGTTTTGAGGCAATACCAGAGGGTACCTATGACGAACCACGTACAGCGGCCAAGATTTGTACTGAAGAGAGACGCCGGGAAACCTTGCTGCCGACGTAACAGCCCTTTTAAGGACCACCAAAATTGCCAATTTACTAAGAGATTCGATTTTGGCTTGGAATCCCGACTTGATTAAACTTCCAAAACCTAATTTGATCCTTTGGTCGCCGGTCAAAATTATAATCCTTATATTTATACCTAATACTGACTTTTAAAAAAACATTTGTCGCTTAGACACATAGTGAAAAAGAAATTTGTTAGGGAACTATTTCATGTACATTATTGTACTAGATATAATTAGATATATAGGTGATAGGAAAAATTCATAAAACCAATTAAGAATTTGGATAATTACACAAGTGGCTAACACACTATTGGCAATAGGGACTGTCCATTAGTGCAACTGGACTGAATTTGACAAATAGGTGCGGCCTTGCCCCTAGGACGACATGGTTTGGTGCCCCCCCCCCCCTGCCCGGGCCCTATTCCACCTTTGCTTCTTCCAGTCATTAAATTAACAAGTGCGACACTCGCACATAAACGCTGGGTTGTAGTGGCTTCATCAATTCCTACAACCCAGAACAATTAAAAAGCTCGACAGTCCAGCATTAACTAGTCGCAAAAACTCGTGATGGCGTAAGCGACTTTAATTCTTTCACTCACTCACTCACTCTGACCATCCATTGTTAATGCGTTAACATGTGAAGATGTCTTCAAGACTAGCATAGCTGAACGAAGCACACGTCCATTTGCATCGTGTCAGGCAAAACATGATGTCAAATCCCTTAGAGATTGAAAATGTCAGGATGCTGAAATTGGCACAGGACGTGATAGAAGAGGTCTTTAAAGAAGAAATGAAAAAGGAGCAAGAACAATGGACCGAGAAGTACAGACTTCAGAAACAGTAGAGATAACAGCAACGGCAGCAGTAGCAGCAACAACAGCAGGAGCCAGACAGAGGTTTTGTCGACTGCCGTGTGGACACTAGAGAGTTCTCCTTCTCTTTCCGAAGAAGCAGACCCTATTCTGTGGGAAAGCCTACAGCCAGACGGAGACGCAATCTTAGACGATAAGAGATTGCTACAACCCCAAACAAAACAGCCCTTTTCAGGGCTACCCAAAAATCTAGAAAATAGATAATAGTCAAGTTGCCAAAAATGTGTGTATTTGTGTTTGTCTGTAGGTAACAAAATAGAAGTGTGTCTATAAACACTTCGTTTCCCTGGCTTGTAAGATAGTGTGTACGTGTGCTTGTTTTAGGGTTGTATGTCTGGATGGTAATAAAGTGTGTTTGTAGGAAAAAAGTGAACGTACGTGTTTCTTTTAGGTCCGCGCGTTCCATGTTTTTGATTGTGGTGTGGGTATTGGTAGTTTTTGTGTAAGAGGGGTGTTTTCCTTCGCGTCCGTACTCGAGGGATATAAAGTGTAGTTTTGGTCAGCCTGCATATTTATTCATTCATTCATTACATTCATTCATTCATTCATTCATTCATTTACACAGTTGGCTTTGAGCTGAGCAGACATGCTCAGGTTGCGTCACTCGTAAGAAGTGTACGAACCCACAAAGCAAAAGGTTGCAGCTGGAACTTTGGGCATATCAACATAAAGGACATCTTAACCACTGAATCAGACTATCAGAAATCAGAGATTGCATCCCGCCCAGCAGTTAGACCAGCAGACGAGGACCAGCAGCCGGCCATCCAGTAACGATCAGCGCAGAGGCCTAGCAGCCCGGCTAGCAGCCCGCCCAACAGTCAGTCCTGATAATTGCTCCACCAAATTAGGAACTTTTCGGCAAGAGAGGGGAAACATTGTGTAAGGTAGGGGAGAAAATTGATTTATTAAACCTTCGGGTATTGTGCTCTGTTTGATAACTCTAATCTATTCTACTTCTATTTCACTTCTTCATTATTACCACCTATATAGCTTTAACAACTAAATTATACAGTGAATTTTATTTATATTTCCCATTATCTATCTGTTAATTACCTAGTCAAACAGGTGTTAAAAATCATTTAGTAAATATTTGGCAATTTTAAGTAAGGTAAATAGTGTACATGGTGAACTAGAACTCACAACAGGCGTCAGGAAACATACTGACCCATACATGTGTGGAATCCATGTAAGTTAGCAAGACCTTGCAAACCACTGCGAGATTTTCTGCCAGTGATTATAGCTCACCACTTTAAATTAGGTATCATTATTTCCTTGCTTCATTACTTAACTGATTACTATATTACTATTACTAAGCTCTATATTAAATTTAATTAGAAATAAGTGTTCATTATTCAATTGTAGTGATATTTGAAGTAGTATATTAAATAGAAATTCTGGCCTTACCGGAAATTCTACTCAATTTTGACGAATTATTCAAATATGTCACAGCAGACCAGAAACAAATCCCAATGAAATCTATTAGGCATTCTGTTAGGAAAGCAAGCAAAATGATGAATATGGCAGGTAAATGCACCAATTCACCAACAATTTCACAAAAGAACCTCACTCATTGATGACAGCAATAGCAATAGGACCAGCACCAATAATAGTCCCTTCTCCTCTTCACCAAGTAACTTTCTTACTTGTTTTGGACTTTTTGAATCAAGCCCAACTGCCCGTGTAATTGTACATCAACCAATCGAAGTCGTTTCCAATAATGCCCTCCCCATCTGATGACCTTTACTTATCCTTTCCGGGACTTACCAAATCCCATGAACCACAAAATCTCAATGACACAATTCCTATTTCTCCCTCGCATTTGCACAACTTTGCAACTGAAAATAATAGAGATACCCTACCAACGCCCTCTGACAATGGCCAGTTAGAGCATAAAGGTATAAAAATTGATACTATTTCAACTCTATCAAACACCCCTGGCAAACAACCCCCAATAAAAATCCTTATTCAAGCTAACGAGATCGACAATATTGACCTCAAACTCAAAGAACCTTATGTTCACAATTACGAAACTCCCATCCCAATACCAATATCCATCTACACGGATACACAGAATCCCTCTCTAGTCACCCAAACATATGCTGATATAGTGAAGCTGGATAATAACCAAACCAACCAGGAAAGCGAGATTAAAAACCCAAACTGTTTAATCTCCCCTCCAGCAACACGTCCCTTGATCAATCTTAAGATTACTACCCCAACCGAAGCCTTTTCAGTAATAACACCCTCAGAGATTCCACGGAAGAAAGACCGCTTTTGAATCAAACGCCAAGACAACCGAACATGGGAAGATTCACAGCAGCCAAACACCTGGACCTTATAAGGAGAAATCACTCACTGATATTCTAGATCTAGAGAAAATCGAAAAATTATTCCCCTCTTTAGGCAGATCAAAGAAGAACAATCCTGTACCACTAGTCACTGATGAACCAGCTGTGTACAGAGGAAAAGGAAATATGCCCCAAAAGGCCAATCCAAAGCCAAATCAACCAAACCAAATACCCAGGGATCAAATGAATCAACAAATAACAATACCAAATAAGGGATAAATACAAAGGCAAACAAGCAAAAGAAACATGTACGAAGAAGACACCGAAAGGAAAACTATGGATAGCTCCATTGCTCATGGACAAATCCAAAATCTCACAAAACCAAATACCACAGCAAACAGCATACCATATATATTTGCAGTGACAACACTCAGATAACTAATTAGAGCACCAAGAGCATTGCAACAGCCCTATCCAAAGCACATGTAGGTGAATTTCAAATAATTAGAACCAAAACTCATTACATCATAATGAGATGCAGCACCCTCCAACAAGTCTCTAAATACGTGGAGATAGATTGTACCATCAAAGTAGCTGTATCGAGACACAGACCTCTCAATGCCAATTCTGGAAACACTGCCTGCATAAGTATTAGTAGAAACAAAACGGACATCAAAGCATAAAAAAGCTGACAAAACACCATATTATATCCGCAAGAAATCCCACCTACAAAAAGGTCTTCAAACTGCACAGAACACACAATAAAAAAGGAAACACAGAAATAACGGAAGAACCATTGGAAAAGGGAGCCGATATAAGCAGAGCTTATAGACTATCAAACAGATACGGATATACAACAACAACAGTTATGGTAGAATTCCTGTCAAACCCACCTCAACTATTCAGATTTGGTGATAAAGACCACTTCTACCAACTAGAAGACTATATGAACAAACCAAGATTCTGCAGCAATTGCAAAGCATGGGGGAATTACACAATGAAATGCACTTACAAGCCTTGGTGCGACACCAGTGGTGGTCAACATACCCATGGATGCACATTCCAAAGACAATGGTGTGCCAACGGTCGGGAATCACATCATCCAAAATCAAGAAATTGTACCTAGAGAAAAAGAGAAGAAGAAATTGTCCACATAATGGAGAAGGATTACCTACCATACCACAGGGTCAAATCAGTCGTCAAACATCACAATCAAAGGAACAAGAAGAACCATGGAAAAACCTAATGAATCACTGCAAGTTAACTATCAAAATGTAGTAATAACATCTTCCTCTTCCTCTCCTCCTCTCCCACCTTCCATGAAATTAAACAACACTCCCCACCAAAATTCCCCTCTAGTTGATGAATCACGTGGGTCCAGTTGTAAGCAGCAATGCAAACGAAAAACAGGTTACCCAAACAAAGAGCAAATGCAATGCAAATAGAGCGCATGCCCCAACAGCTACTTCAGGGGATAAAAACCAATACCAGCAATGCCAATAGGCAACAGGTACCCGTATCGAACCCAAAAGCTCAAACCATACCATCTGGTGGTACCTCAAGTAACGATTATAGTAACTTGTTAAAGTTGATACCAACATTAATAAATTCGAATATTTTTCATTAAGTGTATGCTACAATACCCAGGGGAATTAACTACTGGCATTATAGACCTCACAAAAAATGACCAAACACCTTGTATGCCGATCTTTAAATTACTTAGTGATCTCCTTGAAAAATACATATCTATTACTAAATAAATACCACCACAAACATAATAAGTATTAAGTAAATTTGGTATTCAAAATGAATCAAAAGGAAAAACAGACTTTAATAATTTGGCAATGGAACTGCCGAGGGTTATTACAGATTAGCCTGAATTAATAATCAAAATAAATAAAGAAATTATCCAGCCGGATATTATATGCATACAAGAATCATATATAACAAGTGCCACCAGACATATCCCGAAAATCCCTGGATACTCTACAGGTTATTTTCACAACAGTCACAATGGTATTAAAAGAGGGGGGTTAGTCATTTATATCAGTGATACAATGCCCAGTTCCAAAATAGGAAACATAAGTAATAACAAACTGGAAACACTTGAGTACCATTCAGTAATTATCCACACAGGACACTCGGTGCTCGAGGTTTACAATACTTATGACCGGGGAAGAAATCAACAAATCTCTGCACAAATGTACGCCCAACTGTCTAGTAATAGTGGCAATGAGTACATAATATGCGGAGATTTCAATGCCCATAGCAAAAGATGGGGAGAAACTCACCTAGATAAAAGAAGAAAATTAATTGAGGAATGGGTATACGGTTCTAATCTGGTGATACTCAATAATGGAGCACGCACCAGAATAGACCCAGAAAATGGCTCACTGTCAGCCATAAATCTAACCATTAGTACCCCCAAGCTGGCTTCAATAACAAACTGGGAAGTAGATCAGAACAGTACATTAGGGAGTGACCGCTTCCCTATAATCATTACCATCAATATAACCACCCAAATCACCAACTTTACTAAAATTCCAAGATGGAGGTTTGACAAAGCCGATTGGGGCACATTCAGATCCATACTGACCAGTGTAAACATAGAAAATACCAGAGATGGCAGCATAGACACATTCAACCAAAATATACTAGAAAGTCTAACAACGGCCGCAACCAGGAGCATACCCATGACAGGTAGAGGAAACATCTAAAATGCAAAACCGTCAGTCCCTTGGTAGAACGACGACTGCAAAAGATCCCTGAAGGAAAAGAAAAGAGCCCTGAACAGATTCAAACATACATTACAATCCTTGGATTTTCTCACATACAAATCCAAGGAAAGAATAGAAAAACAGCTATTGGCTGCGAAAGAAAACTCGTGGCGAACTTACTGTTCAAACCTAGATCTCAAATGCACTGCTAAACAGGAACGGAGCAAAATTAAAGCAATGAAAGGAAAGACAACAAAAACCATGCCAAAATAACAGAAGCAAAAACAAACGAAGAAAATGCAGACCTACTAGGCAAACAGTTTGCGGTAATGAGCAGTAACAGTAACCACACAACCCCATTTCAAAATCACCGAAAAATTGTCGAAAACAAATTTCCTCACCTCTTTCATGATTTGGACACGAAAAATAGCCCGTTAAACGTAGATTTTAGCATTCAAGAATGGAAAACCGCGCTCAAGGGAAAGAAATCGACGTCACCTGGAGAAGACAATTTGGGATACGAAATTTACAAGAATATACCGGAAAATATGGAAATCGCAATTCTTGACCTTATTAACACATCATGGAGAACCGGAACAATCCCCCAGAAATGGAAACAAGCCATCGTAATCCTGATTCCGAAAAAGGGCAAAGGTCCAACAGAAATAACATCATACACGCCAATATCCCTGCAGACAACATATGTAAAGTGATGGAAACGATGATTAATAACAGGCTCAAATATCACCTAGAGAGCAATGGCCTGATTTCCAAAAATCAAAGCGGCTTTCGCAGTAAAAGGCCCACCCTAAATCAATTATTTACGCTAGAATCATGCATCAAATTAGCATTTAACGCTAAGAGAAAATACGACCGCAGCCTCACTACAATCTTTCTCGACCTGGAAAAAGCCTTTGATCTGGTGTGGACCAACGGCCTAATTGCGAAATTAAACCACTACGGTATCAATGTCCACATGCACAGGTGGATAACCAATTTCTTAAAGGGACGCCAAATCGGGACAAGAATAGGGGACCGATACTCAGAAACCCATGTACTAGAGAACGGCACCCCGCAGGGAAGTGTCTTAAGTCCCACCCTATTCAACATGATGGTCAATGACCTTGAGCTCTCGGTGGACCTAACCAAACTAGATCTATCCCAGTTTGCAGATGACAGC